>BMAO01005046.1:0-18892 GCA_019973975.1 Trichonephila clavata
TTTTTAACTTCCCGTTTGAAAGTGAACTTTGCCTGTAAAACTCAATTTTCCTTGAAGGAGAGTGTTGCTGCAGGGAAAATAACGTACATGGCGTGTTTCAATACAAAAGCTATTGCTCGTGAATTTTCTAATTTTGAACCACGCTCTAGTGGAAAGAATGGCATCTGAGTTGGTATCCAGCTTCTGATTCTCAAACCACGTAAAAACTTAAGGTCCTTGAGAATTGGCGTACAGTCCTTCATCGTTCACGTTACTGGGGCTTTCGATCATTTGAAAGACTTTACTTAAAGACATCTAAGCTAATATTTCGTTATCCTATCTGCTCTACCACTCACACGAAAGTTTTGATGTCCAATTCAGTTTCAAAACCAGCAGCATTTTAAATTTTATTCGCCTTTTGAGTTGCTTTATATTTATGAAATGCATGATATGATAATCTCATTTATCATATTTTGTACGGCCAGTGAATATGGATAAAGATAAAAAAATAATAATAATAAGTAATACAATCAATTACTTGTAATCAAATACTGGGTTTTTCAAATATCAATTTTCAAAGCCCTGCAAAATCAGGAACATTCATCATCCATAAATCATAATATTTATTGACGGCAAAAATATCATTAGAACAAATTAGCTTGCTTTATATATATATTCAACATCTTCAACACCCTCACGACTATGACGCTGCAGGATCCTAGTTAAACCCTCTAATTTGGAAAACAAAAAATTTTTTTCCCGAATTTTAGCATCAAGGGCAATTCTTGCACGCGAACTGGATGTTTAGGATTTAACGTAAATTGGATATTTCGAAAAACATGATTTTTTTGGCAAAATTTTTTGGCACCAAAATAATCAAGGAGCTCAACCAGGACTTTATCCTACGACCCATGTGAAAAAGAGATGAGTCGTTAGAAAATCGGCACTTACGTATTACACCGTCAATAACTCGTTCAATCAAAAACACGTTACCAAATTACACGATATGCAGCCAATAGTGGAATAATTCGCGCATGCTGGAACACAATTTAATAACGATGTCAGTATATTGGTGACATTTTTTTTATTTGGAGAAATGGGTCGATGATATGATACCAAGTACCGAAAATCAATATAAAACTGTTATTAAGTTGACAGTGATCTATGTAGTTATCTACTTAATTATTTACGTTTCTACGCAGTTTTTTTAGTTACCTCCGTAGTTGAGATCCACGTAGGTATCCAAGGTTTTTAAGTATTTAATTAATTAGGTTAGTTTTAAGGAACTTTCGTATAGAAATTACAGTTCCCTCTAATATTTAATAAATTCTAAACTTAATTGATGTCTACAACACACAGAACAGATGTACAGAAGTAGAGCGATCATGATTGGCTTAAAATTGCCATCTTGGCTCACAAATTATCTAATTTGCCGCCCATCCGGTATAGTGCTTAGTGACGCTAACTGCGGTGCCGTAGGGACTGGGTTCAAATCCCGGAGAAGGCATGGATGTTTTCAATCGTAATCTTTCCTTTCTCCACGGGATCCCCCTTGTGTGATACATTGTGTGGTGCATTGGGATTTCTCAAAATAAAAAAAAATAATAAAAGATCTAATTTTCCACTAAAGGCAGGTGGTTGTGGTAGCTTAGTGATTATGGTAATTAAATCGTGACCGGAGTGCTATGAGTCTAGAGTCTCTCAAGATCTATCGTGTAGAACAAGGATGGCTAACTTGGGCCTGTGATGTACCCGCTTTCCTTTCCCTAATTGCTGGGGAAAAGTGGTCTAACTGGGTAATCAAGAATTCTGACCTCTGTTCCCACGATCATTCCTTAGAATCCGAGAGTGGATATATTCCCGGCCTGTGTGGAATTTCCGTTTCTCACGCATCCCGGACGACAGCGTGTCTGAAGGAGGACAGTCCACATTATGCGTCAGAAGTTTCCCACGCTTTGAGGAGCCGACGGACAAGGGATAAAGGAGAGCCGAAAAGAAGAACTAGGAGCAACCTAGGCTTTAAAAGGCACGACGTGAGAATTTTCGGAGAGAACCGTTCAGAGGCCTCTTTAGCGATATACAGCGAGAAACCCACTGCGTTTGCAACCACGATTAGAGTCGGTCAGCGAACCTGAAGGACTTTGGCCCCTTTCACCGATAAAAAGGTGTCAACTTCACGTGATTCTCGAGATAAGGTGGATGTTTGAGATGAGCTGAACTTTACTGTAAAAGAGACTAACTGTGATCCCAATCTCGGAACAATTGTAAAAATATTCAAGTTAGCTTTCCCTGTAATAAATTGTTTTGATAAGCTGATTCAAGTCATTACAGGCCAAACAAATAAAGTTTAATTTTAGTTTGGCCTCGAAAAAGTCAATATTCGCATAGAAAAGCAGGTCTATTTCGAATAATGCATTATAACAAACATATATATAAGAAAACAAGAAGAATTTAATGTTTACGTCCTGCACTTGATTCTATTCTCTGCTGCTATCTTTCCTTTTTCGAGAGAATTTATTTTATTTTATTATATATATCATTGTGTGCCGACATATTGGCTGGGCCTCAAAAATGTTCGTTGTGGGCCGTGAGTTTGACACCCCTGGTGTAGAAAGATTGCTGCTCATAGTCCTTCCATTTCCATGATGTGGTAGTTTGGTGCCAGCTCAAGTGTCATCCTCGTCATTTAACCGAGGATGAAAATTATAAAATCCGTCAGCAATAATCTTATGTTTCTTTTCACTCAGACGTTAATTAACACTCACTTTTCAAAAGAAAGCTACACAAAAAAATTGTTAAACATCTAAGCTACATTGTTTAGTATTCTGTAACTAAACTGCATAATATTTTCTTACTACATTTAGTTTACTCTCTTTCCAAAAAAAAATTGATTAAAGTCCTTAAAATTAAAAACTACTTTAAAGTTGTTAAATAATTTAAAAATAGATTTATAACATGATTATTTTTATTTTCCAGAAAAACTAAAGCAGCTCGGCGATGAGTACTTGGGTCCGGATCTTGGCAATTATTCTTTTCCAACTACTTTCCCCCGCCCTTTCCGAAAATTACTACAGAGGGCGAGGACCCTTTCCAGTTGAATACAGAATCAAGAGTGCACCCCCTGCTAATAAAAACCTCCAACCAGAAATTGGAAGTCAAGAAGACATGGAAAAACAGATTGTCGCACAAGGAGTACCTTACAGATTTTGCAATTTATTTGGCTGCGACTGTACACCCCCACCAGGCGAGATATGTTGCACAGGATACAAATATGACAGAAGGTCAAACAAATGTAGAGAGGTTGTACGTGATACTTAAGGAACAGAGACTGATATGAAAAAAAATATTCTGTATTTTTTACAATTCGTTACATTTCATCAAAATAATTTTATTTTGATTTTTAATATGTGAATATATAATCGTAATTAAATGTTGTTGTAAGGCATTTTAAACCAACTGATTTTACATAGTACGATCTTGTATCACTCTTTTCAGTAAAAAAGACATCTCATCTATGTCAGGGGTTGGCAGTTGTTTGGCTGCCGGCCACCCATTTTTTATACGATTGCATTCATTAGCTAACTTTGCATCTCAGGTATAAATTGTACTATAAAAATCAATAAACTTAAGTGAAATAAAATAGTTGCAGTTTTTCTTTATTGAATTAATGTATGTTTTGTACTTGCATATCTATAGCACTAAGAACATTTAAGTTAACTCGGTACCCTAAAAAAATAACCAAAATATCTTTTTTTTTTTACTTTTATTCAGTCGTATTTTTTGTATCATCATCTTTCAATTGATGTATCACTTTTGTATGCTTGAAAATTAGAAGTTGGAAAAAACTTCAATTGAAAAATGCAAACAAAATAAGCAATTTGACCACGCTTCCTTTTTAGGTAAAAAAAAAGCTAAAAAAAGTATTTTAATAAAAAAAAATCTATTTGAAAAAGAAAAATAATAACTATAAAAAAGGAAGGGGTGACGTATAAATCAAGCGTATATATTTCTGAGGCACTACAATAATGTATTATTTTCATTGTGAAATGTGTGCATTTCAATCAATTAAGGCATGTTATATTAATAATATCATAATTTAAGCTCTTATCCATCATATCTTTTTCATACAAATATAATATTTCAATATTTTGTGAAGAAAAAAACCAAAATTACTATCATGCCAGAAAAAAACAATTTTTTTCATATTTTTCTTGAATTTTTCTTGTGCAATTAATACTCTCAAAAATTGATCATTTATAAAAAAATATATATGGTTTGAAATAATATGAAGATGCATTTATTTTTAAGAAAAATGTACATTTAACGTATTAAAGTGATACTTTAAATTTATTTAAACTTATTATAATTATTTTTTCAGAATTATAAACTTTAAAATGGTTTTTCTCCATTTGTGTTTTTTCGATACATTAATGCATTCAAAATGCTACTCCTTCCACAGTTGTATACCTATCACTTCCATTTTTTTCCTGTTATAATGCATATAACAAAATTAGGGATCAGTTTTGCTGTAAACTGAAAACTTTTTTTAAAAACAAATTAAAATGTAGGAGCTATTGGCTTTTTCGTAAAATTTTAGCATGCATATCAAAATTTTATTTTTTACTCCAAAACTAATTAAGTTATAGTCAAAACGATCGCTTAAGTTTTTTAAAACATCCTTAAAAATATTACGAATAAATTCAGGTCAAAAAATTTATAAATAAAAAAAGAGACTAAAATTTTAAATTTTCCAAATTTTCTTTAAACAACATTTAATTTTTAAAATTGTGTGAATAATATGTGAATAAATTTCATCTAATATAATTTTTTTAATAGAAACGCTGTATGTGTGTGAAATTCTAAAATATAATTTTAAATACATAACAAAAAAAAGGTTGGTCAAAAGGTACCAAATTCCTTTAAATTTCATGAGACAAATGTTTGTCTTTTTAAAACTACAGTTTTCTGAGATTTTTTTTAAATCAGTTATGAGATTGCTTGTTCAAATTTTCATCGCAACCTGCAACCTTATGTCAGACAACTTGTATCTTTATTTACTCTTGTTGATTTTCATGCATGAAAAACTTTGCTCAAAAATATATTTCGACCAAAATATAGAGAATATTTTCTGTTTATTTAGTTTTCTCACTGTTTTAATTTGCCGCTATTTTCTAACCCCTATCCTATCCCGTAAAAGTGTATAACTAATCCATTACAAAAATCTGTTATTGTCCATTTGAAAAGTATTTTTAAGAATATTTATGTTTAAATCTGTAATAACCTACCATGCGAGTCTAAAGGTGTAAGAGGATTGGAAGGAACACTAGCCATTGTACAACAAAATAATTGAATTTATTCACAATATTAATCACCACGTTAATATAATCGATCCAGACTAAGAGATGCCCTCAAATAATTACTAAGCTTATGTAATGCTTCGTACATGCCAATTTTCATAGTGATCGTAGGAACGGTGTTGGAGTGAAGCGATGCCACATATACAAATATCCATTTATATACAGAGAGAGAGCGAGAAAGAGACTTGTGGCTTAAATGAAATATCAGAAGTAAATATTCTCGTGCAGCGGTTTCCCAACCCAAATCCTACGTAAATATATATTGTAATAATATTACTCGTCCTGTACTATCAATAACTGAATTCTCCACTCAGCTAAATTGATGCACTAATCTTTTCAAGTAATTTCACTCAGGACCATCCACTGAACCAATCTAGCTCTTAGGCTCTTAATAGCTTCAGAACCTTCCGTTATCGCTACATAAACAAATACTTCGTGGGATTCTCTAGTAATCCTATGGCGATTTCTATTTGAACCTAGCTACCTACTGTCTACGTTTTCTTTTATGTGCCACGCACACACAAGTTTACTCGTGTGAAAGGACCCTAAATATTACTGTGGAATTCCAGCACTATACCTGTATTTTTTATTAACTCCTTTAACAACTTTTGATCCATAGCAGGAGACTAAACAAAACTACCACCCTCTTTTCAGAACTTCTGCTGAAAAGAGCTTGATAAATAATTATTTAATTCCTTTTCTGACACTTTAAATAAATAATTAGTAAACTAACATTAAAACAATAACTTTGTTTTGATTACTTACGAGTTATGTATTGGGTGTTATAAGCAATTCTACCCCCGAAAGTTTCTTTAAATATTTGTGTTCTACTTTTAAATAAAAAAAGATATTTTATGAATAAAAATTTTGCTTCTTATAAGGTATTTTTCATTTTAGAGTTCACTTTAACTTTTTAAAAACTTTTAATTGGATTTAAAGAAAAACTGCTACTGGAAAAGCGAAAGTTTCTAACAGCTGGTGACTACAAGGTCAGTCAAGCATAAGTTCAAAGATAAATCAAACCCCTCGAACAAACTTCTTAACAACAAACTTGAAATGTCGAAAGTTCGAAAAAGCATGCAATAATTCTTTAAGATTCGGAAGATGATATAGTGATGAATCAAAATCCCCTAGATATGTAATTGACAAAGCTTTTCAACAACCATCTGTGCAATTCTTGTGCAAAAATTCTAGTTTGTGTGTTGTTGACGGGAAGAATAAATGTGTTTGAAACGATATAAAAGCCGTGTGGGGGTTTTAGTCATAGTATTGTGAATGAAATTGAAGCTTCAAAACATCCCAAGGCACTGGTAACGAATTTTAATCAAATTTTAATTGACTGGTAACTGGTAAAATTTAATAAATCTGAATATATATATATGAAAAATAATTTGTAAAAACATCGACAAAAGTTAAAAGCAGAACTCTCTTAGTTTTATTATACTTTGTTATTCTTTTTAAATAGGAGTATAATGAGCTATTTCAAATGAATACATTTTATTCCCAATAATATTGAAATTGACAGAATACTTAATGGTGGCATTTAAAAAATTCGAAGCATACTATTTATATAACTTTAAAAGCATTACAATGATGTGGGTACTTGGTGTGGTTAGCAGCTGTGACGATGGAACAAAAATCTCTTTTTCAAAAAAATGAAAAAAAAAATGTTCTTAAGAAGTTGTAAATAAAAAACGATAAACGCAAGTTCAAGCAGGCGTTAATGTAAATTCAGTCTTAAAAGCTTTATTCTTATAATGAATTTTTCAAGCATTCAATGTAAATTAAATATTATCTAGATCATTCTTCCAAATGTGTACAATTTTTTTAAAAGAAAATAATGAGCATTTACAGTTTAGTAGTCGATACTGAAATAATATTATTGTGAGCGATTCTTTCGAAGAATAAATTTAAACTAATTAAAATTTGTGCCACTTTTATTTAATCTTTATTCCTAAAGAATTTTCATTGATTAAAACAAACGATTTTTTTCTTTTTATACTTTTATCATTCGAAAATATTTTTAATAATTTCTCATAGTATAATCTTTTTTCAGACATTTTAACTATACGAACATTTTTATAAATTTTTTATGGTAAATTCTATTTTGAATTATTTAACCTTTAACTACGTTATTGTGTAAACATTTTCGTTACTCAAAAAATAATTTTAAATCATTGTAAGAGATTCATTTCGGAAAAAATCTTAACTAATAAAATTTATATTACTTTCTTGTAATTTTTTTTATTTTTCAGAAATAATAATTAATAAAAACAAAAGATTTTTTCTTTTAGTAATTTTGTTTTTATCATTCCAAAATCCATCTTTCTCTTTTCTTAAAGTATAATCTTTCTTCAGTACATTTTTAAGAATGCAAAATGTTTATAAGTTTTATTAATGAATTCTGTTCCGAAATGATTTAACTTTTAACAGCGTTACTTTAGATATGTTTTCACTACTCTCAAAAGGAATTTACAAAAAGACAAAAAAAGTACTCTACCTCTGTTTCCTGTTATGTATGTTTTTGTCCAAGTCTGGAGCAATGTTCACTTGCAACGTTTGTTTTCTTGATGTGTTTCTTGGAATCCAATTTCTTTATTTTTTGGCCTTGTAGGAGGTACAATTTTGTCTCTTATTATTTTGTTTCGTATTTTTGTACTATATACAGTGGACCCCAAAAGTGTTCGTACACTTGCCATTTCCTATAAAATTTAATGTTTTTGACTAATAAAAATTAATATATCGGAATTGTAATTTTTTTATGATATATGCAATTTGTTCTTAATGGAATGACATAATCGATTTTTTTAAAATAGTATAACTATTGTTTTTAAAAATTAATAAACAAAAAGCTACTGAAAAATTACTCCCCAAAAGTCTTTGTACACTTAACAAAAATCGCAACATAGCTTTAAATATTGTATTTATTTCTTAATTTAAAGTAGGATATATTTTAGTGTTCACAACAACTATAAATGTTTTGGTATAGATTTAATCAATTTTTTTGTAATTTCAGCATCAATTTTCCTCCATGTTTCTGTGATTTTATTGATTTCTTCCCATTATGTGTCTATATGTCATGTTTTCTTTCGTTTTTTAAATCAAATTTTCATCAAATATGTTCTACTAAGTTAAATGAACTGAATAAGGAGGTGTTTTAAGAATTTGGGGACAGTTATAGAGACACCAGTGGCGTACATTGAGATCAGTGCGCTTGGCGTCATTATCTTGTTAAAAAATGAAGTCGCTTCCAATATTTAAAATTTGGGTGGATGATTTAAATTTCTCTTTAAAATATTTAAATAAAGCTCATGATTCTCAATACCATAAAAAAAAACCAAATTACCTAATTTTGTGGCCAATTTGCATCCCCGCGCAAGAACACTTCCACCTTCAAGGTTCATTGATCCAAATAGATTCTTGGCATTAAGTTTCAGAAAATTCAAAATTGATAGCAAATTGATTGCTATGACAGAAAATTCACCATTTTTGGTTCTGATAGGGATATAGTAGTTTGTAAACGAAAAGATCAGGAATTTAGTTCCATGAATTTATGTGGAACAAGAACACCTCCACCTCCATACTGAAGCATGGAAGTGGGTTCTTGCGCGGGGGGTATAAATCGGCCTCAAAATTAGGTAATTTGGTATTTTTTTTTTATGTTATTGAGAATCATGAGCTCTACTTAAATATTTTAAAGAGAAATTTTAAATTTTCCACCCAAAATATGAATACTGGAGACGACTTCATTTTTAGCAAGATAATGACGCCAAGCGCTCTGCTCTCAATGTACGCCACTGGTGTCTTTATAACTGTCCCAAAATTCTAAAAGACCTCCTCAATCAGCTCATTTAACCCAGTAGAACATATTTGATTAAAAAACAAAAGAAAACATGACATATAAACACATAATTGAAGAAATCGATAATCACAGAAACATGGAGGAAAATCGATGCAGAAATTACAAAAAAAACTGATTAAATCTATACCAAAACGTTTAAAAGTTGTTTTGAACACTAAAAATATCCCACTAATATATTAAGAAATAAATACAATATTTAAAGCTATGTTGAGAGTTTTGTTAGGTGTACGAAGACTTTGGGGATAATTTTTCAGTAGCTTTTTGATTATAAATTTAAAAAAAAATAATAATTATGCTATTCTACAAATATTAATTATGTCATTCCATTAAGAACACAAGTTGCAGATATTATAAAAAATTACAATTTCAATATATTAATTTTTATTAGTCGAAAATATTTAATTTTTTAGGAAATTGCAAGTGTACGAACACTTTTGTGGTCCACTATATATATATAAAGATAATCAAATAAGACCTAAAATTAAACCCCTATTTACCTCTTAGTTTTCATTTTCCGTTACATCTTCAAGTCTTAAATTGAACACCCAACTATTCCTCCGAGCAGATAGTCCAAGCAGAACACTTTTAATCCAGATCATTATTTTTCGTAGCCTCCATATGTCACCCTTAACTTTCGAGTATAATTCATAATTTAAAAAGGGTACTTAACAGATCTGGTATAGTATAGTCCCAATTAAAATTGCACTTGTGTCCACGTTCTCTCCGCGTAACATGTCTCGATTAATAGCTGAATAAGGCCGTTTTTAAGAAAGCTTAGTTTTGACTTGAAACATCGCGCGCGCGCGCGTGTGTGTGTGTGTGTACACTTGATGTTAATATTGTTTTTCAAATATTAATTCTTTAATTAATTAAGAATTAGTAACAAAAAATAATAGTCCAACACCATATATAAAGAAGAAAATCGTTTGTTGTGTCCCCGTAGCAAAAGACTTCTAATCCAAAGGTCGTTGGTTCGAATCCTACCTTGGATGGCCTATTTCTGAGAATATTACTTCTTTTTACTCTACTGTTTTACTGGAATAATTTTTAATTAATGAATAAATAGAGCAACAAACAAAATAATATTCAACATCATACATAGAAAGGAAAACGGAAATTGTGAAAGAAAATCACTTCCTATTTTGCCACTTAATAATGTGATTCTGTCATATGCATATACATGTTTATATTAATTGTAATTATTTAATAAAAAGTAACTAAAATAAAAAAATTTATTTGTTGACCTAAGTAGAATGACTTAATTTTTTTTTATATTACTTGTTTATTTATGAAATGCCTAATATGATAATTGCAGTCATCATATTTTAGACGATCAATGAATATGTATAAAAAATTACTGTTACAAAAAAGCAGTACTCCGTATTATATTTCAAACAACTTCTTCATATCAAAAGATGTCGCCAAATGCCGTGAAATGTAGCCAATATTAAAAACTGTTCCAGGAATGTTCAACACAATAATAATAATTCCATCATTTGACACGGTATTTGGATTGCAAGTTTCTTGATTTGGCAAATTTGGTCGACGCTATTATACATAAATATCAAAAAGCTATACAATTTTTTTTTTTTAAAATTAACTACATAATTTATTATTTTTTGAATTATGCGTCTTATTTCTTAATACTTTATAGTTTATTCTATTTTTAAAAAAAAAATTTTTGGCCAATATTTAAATTAAAAATTATTACTCAGTTATTAAATAATGTTTAAAAATAGAAATTATATTAAATTATTTTAATTATTTTAATTTTACAGAAAAACTAAGCGATCGGCGATGAATACTTGGATCATGATATTGCAATTTGTTCTTTTCAATATTTCTCCATCCTTTCGAAAATTCTACAGAGGGCAAAGGCCCTTTCAGCTGAAATAGAATCAGAATGTACCCTCTAATAAAACTACAACCAGAAATCCGAAGTCAAGCAGACATAGAAAAAGAGACTATTGAACATGGTGTATTTACAAATTTTGCAACATGTTTGGTTGCGATTGTACCCCCACCAGGCAGATATGCTGACAGGGATACCAATTGACAGAAGGTCAAACCGATGTAGAAAGGTATTTTATAAATGAGGAACAGAATGTGTGAAAAAAATGTTCTATGTTTTTACAATTTATTACATTTGATCAAAGTGAGGATTTTAGTTTTCTCTAAGAATATGTGAATCTAATTAATTTACTGTTGATTTAAAATCAACTACTTTAACATACTATAATAATGTATCACGATTTTCCTTAAAAAATTTTCATCCTTTGCCGTAAAAGTATTGTTAACCCGTTACAGATCTCAGCTATTATTGCCGTTTGGAAATGTATTTTTATGAATACCTATCCTAAAGTGTTATTTAAGTCCTGTTTCCTTTTTCTCAAATTCTTAACTTAAATATGTCTTTTAAAGGCAGAACTTGTTCAAGTTATGATTCCATAACATGTAACAAATATACTCAATTTTTATCCGAGACAATTGGTTCAACATAAAAAAATGCATCCAAAAATAGAAAAATGTTATGCTTGTATAATACATTAATTGTATTTGCCTATTAAAGGCCTTTTTTTTTTTTGCTAAACTTATGTAATTACTTTGTATATAAAGTAATTTTCCTGAAGACTGTTGGTTAAACTTTTTTTCCCTTTATAAATCGATGTGCATTTATGAAGACATTAAATATGTAAACATACTTCAAACCAAAAAAATTTTATGAGTTTTTTGTTTTCTTTTTGCATTTAAAAATAACACATTATGACTTAAATTGTAGATGTGCTGATCATTATATTTTCTATTTTTATTTTTTTGAAAGTTAAAAAAAGTTACTACTTACTAATATAAATTTTTCTCTATTACACTCTTTATGCTGTTTTTTACTTTGCCAAACATGATATGAAAGATTTTTCGTTTGTACGAATTTTATTTAAATAAATATTAAATCTTCTCTTTTGAAAAATATCTAGTTTTGATTTTTACTTCATTATAAAATTCGCCATTTTAAAAAAAAGAACAAGAAGTTTTCAAGGTATGAGATTTGTTCAAAAAATAATCAATCATAATTTTTCACACATAAACAAATAATGGCTTGGTTAGGTGCACGTTTGATAGCAATCCTAATGCGCATTTATGACTTTATTCTGCAGAAGCTGTCAATACAGCAGACCGCAGATATGTGAAGAAGTCTGAGTTCACACAATCAGACTTTTCTATCTTTTCCACAAAATAGCATAAAATCCTAAAAAATGCCAATGCGTTAAATTTTGCCAAAAAATTACCAATTCTCAAGTGGATTCCGAGTGTACCTGGAAAGTAGCAGACTTCAATCTAAAGAAGATTTAAAAGGTATATTCTTGCACTTCTTTCGGCAGTAGCAGTCATTAAAAGAAGAGTGTTGTGAACACTACTTTGAATGAAATTAGGGTCCTTTCACACAAGTCAACTGATTCCGAATATAACAGAAGAAGAAGACAGTTGGGAGCTACTTTTGATTAGAAATCGGCAGGGTCCTTTCACACGAGTCAACTTATTCCGAACAAAATAGAAGGAGCAAACAATTGGGAGCTAGTTTCGAATAGAAATCGGCAGGTCCTTTCACACGAGTCAACTTATTCCGAACAAAACAGAAGGAGCAAACAGTTGAGAGCTAGTTTTGAATAGAAGTCGGCAGGTCCTTTCACACGAGTCAACTTATTCCGAACAAAACAGAAGGAGCAAACAATTGGGAGCTAGTTTCGAATAGAAATCGGCAATATCCTTTCACACGAGTCAACTGGTATTCCCTGTTGGGTTATTCTCTCAAGCACTCAGAGACCACGTTTTCCTCCTTACTAGTTGATTCAACCAAAAAGACATTCTAAAAGCCACGCTCTTCACAAGCGGCTACCTGAGTATTGAAAACTGAGAAAGCTCTTTTTATTTCTTCCTCAGACAATCAATGTACTGTGAGTCCGGCTCTTCCTTTTCTCTGTACTTTTTTAGTCTGCGTGTGGAAAGAATTATCTGGCCTCTTCACTCTAGAGGTGATAGAAAACGAGTTGAATGGGACAAAGTTGCCTTGTATGAAACCGCCCTTAGAGTTGGTTTCTCAATATGAGAATTACTTGTGAATGAGAGTGAATTACTTATATGAGAATTACTTACCTCTATTTTATGCTTACATTTTAAACAGAACATAATAGCACCATAGTATGATAACTTGCTGACAGTTATTTCATATCTTTATTAAAAATTTCAGGGTAAATTAGAAGAACTATTCAGCAAGGAATAATAAAACGCAAGTAAAATGCGTAACTTATAATGTTTATAATTTTGGAACATTATTTTGAGAATATCTAATTATTTTATATGAAAAATAGAATTTTGTTCAGATGTGTATCATCAAATACATTTTAAAGTTCAATTTTTAACGTTCAGAAGAATCCCTAAGCATAGAAACTAATTCCTATAATTTAAATGTTCATCATTGAGATCTTTCATTCTGTAAATTTTATTTGAAAATTAAGGAATTCTATTAGCATTAGAAAAATTCTAATCTCATAGGCTCTCTCTCTCTTTTCATTGCTATCCTGTTACGCTTAGTTTTTCTTAGTTTTTATTTGAAGTATTAGTTATAAGTTGTCTCTGTAAGAAATTCAAATACCCATCATGTTATATAAATATGAAAATAATATATATACGCTTTGGTATAAAGATATTCAGAATAAATCTTCGAGACAAATATCAATGTTTCGTATAAAATGGTTTTATTTATGAATACTAAACAATCATATCACACATTCAAAACTGAACCAGCGGCTTTAAAAAAGAATCACGTAATTAAATTTTTGAAATTTTTGAAATTTTTTTACTTATACAAGTACGCAAGAAAGGCTAATACACATACTTTTTCCTGTATGATATACAAAAATGTTCCATTTCACATGTATAATTTTGCATTCACAGATTGTTTCAAATGAATAAAGTCAGATGGCGCTTTAAGCACTGACGTAACTGTTTTGATTGAGTAACTTAGAGAATATTGGTCCAGATGGTGGTCACCCAAATCTCGCAGCTTTAAAAATGGAAAATGGAAATTCTTTATTTATGTTTATGTTCACTTTTTTCATTGCATACACAATATTATAGTTCTTCATTTTATCTGCAAATTCATATATATCTGGTTTTTGTATTTTCCCCTTTGTATTGTTCAACCTATTCCCTATGTAAAATTTCGATTATGGAAAAGGATTACAAAATGCAAATTGTAATTATTGAGCTGAAGAATCTTTGTGTGTGTTGTGTGTGTGTGTTGTGTTGTGTGTGTGTTTGTGTGTGTGTGTGTGTGAAATAGAAATAATTCTTATTATAAACTGTTAAAAAATGTTTAACGTGTTCATTTTTCACCAAACGATTTTAAATGAAACAGTAGAAAAATATTTAATAATATCTCACGTTTAAAATTACAAAAAAAGTTTAAGAAATAATAAAAGAACAGGCAATATTTTTCCTCAATTAGAAAGAATGGATTTGAATTCAAAAATGATGTTTAAAAAAATCAACGTGAGTTCTCAAAAGATTTGTAATAAATTACTATTTTGTTTTTATAAATCCGCTCTTGAATTTATGTGAGTATATATTTATATGCTAATTGTTTTAATAAATCTTTCGAAAAGCTTTTAAATTTGCGAGTGAAAAAAATCTCATTTGTAAAGAATGCTCCATTTTTTTATTTGAATATGACGCTTTCAGCTGTATATTAACAGGAGAATAAAGAAATCATTATAGGAATTGCTCTGTATAAGCACTTTTCATTTTTTAAGAAATTGTACTTCTTTCTGTTTTGTTTTCACTATTAAAGTTAAACCTAGCGAATACTATGGAATATTAGAGTTGCAAAAACAAAATTGTACGACTTGTTTTTTTTTTCAAACTTTCCAGTATAAAATTGCTCTTATTTTTTTAACACGAATGTGATGAAGGAATATAGTTCAAAGAAATACATTTTTCAAAGTTGCTCTTTTTTTTTATTGTTACATTTGACAAGTAAATTTATTTCTATTTGAAAACATTCCGAAGAATTATCTTAAAAATGCAATCCCAGGAAAAATCTTAAAAATAACATAAAGTTAAAGCAACAGTGGACCACAAAAAAGTTCGTACACTTGCAATTTTCGATAAAATTTAATGTTTTCGACTAATAAAAACTAATATATTGGAAATGTAATTTTTTTATAATATCCGCAACTTGTTTTTAATGGAATGACATAATCAATTTTTTTAAAAATAGTATAATTATTATTTTTAAAAAATTAATAATCAAAAGATACTGAAAAATTACGCCACAAAAGTCTTCGTACACTTAACAAAAATCAATATAGCTTTAAATATTGTATTTCTTTCTTAATTTAGAACTTTGTAGGATATCTTTTAGTGTCCACAACAGCTTTAAATCCTCTTGGTATAGATTTAATGAGTTTTTTGTAATTTCTGCTCGATTTTCCTCCATGCTTCTGTGATTATTGTTTTTACTTCCCATTATGTGTTTATATGCCATGTTTTCTTTTTTTTTTTTAAATCAAATTCTCACAAATATGTTCTACTGGGTTAATAACGTGATTGAGAAGGTGTTTCAGATTTTTTGACAGTTATAGAGACACCAGCGGCGTACATTGAGAGCAGTGCGCTTGGCGTCATTATCCTTTTAACAAATGTCGTCTCCAGTATGCAAATTTTGGCGGATAATTTAAAATTTCTCTTAAAAATAATTAAACAGAGCTCATGATTCACAATACCATCAAAAAATACAAATTACCTAATTTTGAAGCAGATTTATACCCCACACAAGAACACCTCTACCTTCATGCTTTAGCATGTAGATGGAGGAGTTCTTGTTCCATATAAATTTATGGATTTAATTCCTCATTTCTTCATTTACAAACTATTTTACTTACAAACCAAAAATATTTAATTTTCTGCCATCCCAATCAATTTACTGTCAATTTTGAATTTCCTGAAACTGGATCTCAAGAATCCAGTTAGATCAATGAACCATTGGGGTGAAGTGTTCTTGCATGGGGGTGTAAATCGGCCTCAAAAACAGGTAATTTGATATTTTTTGATGGTATTGTAAATCATGAGCTCTGTTTAAATATTTTAAAGAGAAATTTTAAATTATCCCCAAAATTTGCATATGGGAGACGACATTTTTTAACAGATAATGACGCCAAGTGCACTGCTCTCAATGTACGTCGCTGGTGCTCCATAACTGTTCAAAATTCTGACAACACATCCTTAATCACTTTATTTAGCCTAGTAGAACATATTTGGTGAGAATTTTATTAAAAAAAGAAAACATTACATATAAACACATAATGGGAAAAATCAATAATCACAGAAGCATGGACGAAAATCGATGAAGAAATTACAAAAAAAAAACTGATTAAATCTATACCAAAATTTTCAAAGTTGTTGTAAACATTAAAAGCTATCCTACTAAGTACTAAATAAGAATAAATACAATATTTAAAGCTGTGTGTGTGTGTGTGTGTGTGTGTGTGTGTGTGTGTGTGTGTGTGTGTGTGTGTGTGTGTGTGTGTGTGTGTGTGTGTGTGTGTGTGTGTGTGTGTGTGTGTGTGTGTGTGTGTGTGTGTGTGTGTGTGTGTGTGTGTGTGTTTTTGTTTAGCGTACGAAGACTTTTGTGGCTAATTTTTCAGTAGCATTTTGATTATTAATTTTAAAAATAATATTATACTATTTCTGAAAAACTAATTATGTCAATCCATTAAGAACGTGTTGCAGGTATCAGAAAAAAATTACAATTCCAATATATTAATTTTTATTAGTCGAAAACATTAAATTTTATCAGAAATTGCAAGTGTACGAACACTTTTGTGTGGTCCACTGTATATTTTTTGTGTCACAGAATTCTTTTGAGGAAACTTGCGTCATAATTAGAAAATTAGATTCTGGTATAATTTCAATCTTCATTAATTTAATTTGTTACATCAGGAGAAAAAACTTGTTTTGTGGCTGGCAAGCCACTTTTTAGAAGAGAAGACACCGGAAGGCCGCAACTTTTTAAAATTATGGCATTCGCTATAAAAAATAATAAATATAAATTGAATAAAATGGGGGACAGTTTTATTCAATTTATTTAATGTTCTAATTTCATATTGTCTATAGCTGCAAGCCATTTAATTTTAGAATCAGTTTAATGAGACAAATATACCTTTATACTTTTTCCGATTTTTTTTTAAAATTAGGAGTAAGATTGCTGTTTCTCATCACAACCTGAAAGTTTATGTCAGCCAACTGTCGTCTTGTTGACCTTCTTCGAAGAAATACTTTGCTTTCAAATATGTCAATTCAAATATTAAGAACAATTTTGCCTGCAAATTTCCTCATTAATGAAAATTTTTCAGCTGATAAAAATTTGTAAAAATCAATTAATGTCATAACATTAAAAATTTGCTTTCCACTGTAATCTGACTTCAAGCCAATAAGTTTGTAATGCCGGACGGTTCCTGCTTCCATCTAAAACCCCTTGTTTACCTGTAGACCCGGCTAGTGTGTGGGAGAAACTGAATAATCACTAGACATGTTTCACTCTAATTAATTTATTGACACCAAAATATCAATCAGACACAATAACAATCTAATTAAGATAACTGATCAGATAGTAGAGCGCGGAGGTGAGATTCAATAACACGGGGATACTACTACGGCCCCTCAATTGATTCCACGATAGCTTAAACACGCTCAGTATAAACTACGTCGCACACTAATAAGCTAACTTCTAATTAAACAAGGCTCACGATACCTGTACTTTTATGAAGCAGATCCTACACTTGAATCTTACAGGAGATCTTTCTGGATTGAATCACTGTCGTTGGATCCACTCTCAGTAATCCTTTTCATGGACAAACCGTGGGTAGCCTAGTGGTTAGAGCATCGGACTCCAGACCGGAGGGCCTGGGTTCGATGACCGATGCCACTAAATACACCGAGTATACACGGAGTACGTGCTCGTTAAATCAGTGGGTTCGAAAGTCTTGTGGGCGGTAGCAGCAGAAACCACGAGTGCAGGGGGCCGGAGAATATTTCCCTTCCCTTCAGTTCCGTGCCAAAATTGTGGAGGTGGAGATAGGTAGTGTCGCCATCTATCGTTATGAAGTCCAAACAGTCTCACAGGCAATGGTAACTTTCATTCCTTCCCTGCGGGAAGGACACGACAACAACAACGTGGACAAACTCCAAAATCTCTTAATAATTCCACGTCCTTCAATCTTCAACTAACAAACTAACTGCCAACTCTGCCAACTTCAAACTCGCGAATACAGAGTTTACATGATATACTTCATTTGCATAATCACGCTTTCTTACTCGGTGAAAGTTGGTTGAAATAAAATATTTTTCCCCAAAAGAATCCCCAAGCAATTAGTAGAGTCACGAATAGATCCGTCACAAGTTCGATCTGTTGTTCATCAGGTGCTGTGTCAATACCGCAATAATGGGATAGCAGAGCGCATGGAATTAAGGCTCACTTTTCATAAAATCCTGAAATCTTCTTAAGACCGCGTCTCCAAACTTTGCAGATAGTCTCTAAATATTAGTACTTTCAGGTACTTTGTTTTCCGATTAGTGAAAAACAAAAGATGAATCTTTGATCGCGCACGGGAGAGAAATCTTGGTTCAAAGCGAATTTTCT
>BMAO01005047.1:0-40363 GCA_019973975.1 Trichonephila clavata
TATCTAGCTGACCCGACAGACTTCGTCCTGTCAAAAGATTTGTAATGTGGCAGTTTTTGTGCCTACGTATTTTAAAAAATTCTCCTGAACAGAACCGTCACCCTGGTGATAGGGCGTTGTGATTAAAAAATAATTAAATAAAACATATATAAGGATTTAAAAGTAAGTAATCGCTTTATTGTTAATCATGTGAATCATAATTATTATTATTATCATTGTAGTGCTTTGTGATATACGATGTTTTTTGTTTGATTACCTGGCGCATAGACAAACAAATCTGATGGTTTTCCAACACGGGAACAGGCAACATACAATTGACCATGTGAGAAACATGGGTTTTCTAGATTAATACCACAAACACTTAATGATTGCCCCTGGGACTTGTTTATAGTCATAGCAAAAGCAAGCCGCACTGGAAACTGTAGTCGTTTAAACTCAAATGGCACATCAGTCGGAATCATTGGGATGGCGCGGTATGAGAACATCTTCTCTTTTATACTTTCCTTTGAGTATAGTTGCTTCTATCACATTGTTTAGTAATTTTTTATCGCTAACCGTGTACCGTTGCAAAGACGCGGTTGGTTGATATTTCGCAACATTATAACCACCGATCCAACCTTTAATTGAAGATTGTGAGGTGGCAATCCTGGCAAATCCAGCGAGTTTAAAAATTCCGGTGGATAGTTGACTACATCATCTTGATTAGTAGCCGAATCAACTGATTTATATATCCTCTGATTCGCCTGTAATTTGTTCTTGAATTTTGAAATTTAATTCATTTACATCTATGTTTTTTGCAGCCAGTATAGCTCGTTCGCTCAACCAATCATGGTTTCTGTAATTTTGAGAAACATCTGGAAACACCTTCTGAATAAGTTCATCTTTTGATCGAGTTAACTGACAAAAACTTTGAGGAAGTTAATGCAGCCAGTCAACATGTCTATAGGAAATTTGCCATTACCAATGTCAATGAGTTGTTTAGAGAATATATTTCCAGATTGGTCATTTTGCAACTCGACACGCATATTCTTGCTTAAATGAAGTACTTTGACATGTTTCCACAAATTGGAGGACTTTAGACATGCATTGAGTTCATCAGCTGGCGTTGATCGTGGAATCACTGGCAATGTTTGACGAAAATCTCCTGCTAATAAAATCATTGCACCACCAAATCGGTTATTATTGCTCCGTAGATCTTTTAAGGTTCTGTCTAAAGCCTCCAAAGATTTTTTATGTGCCATAGTGCATTCATCCCAAACAATCAATTTACATTGCTGCAAAACCTTTGCCATTGCATAGTTCTTCGAAACGTTGCAGGTTGGAGTTTCATTGCTTTGCATATTTAATGGCAATTTTAGTGCTGAAGGGCTGTTCGACCACCTTCAAGCAAAGTTGCTGCGATTCCCGACGAAACGAGTGCAAGTGCAATTTTATTTTGTGAGCGAATTGTTGCTAATATTAATGAAATCAAAAAAGTTTTTCCTGTACCACTAGGTGCATCTAAGAAGTAAATCCCTCCAGTTTCATCATTTGTTACTTTCATAAGAGTTTCAAATACATACTTCTGTTGTTCATTTAACAGTGGAAGATTTTGTTTGAATTAATTCTTTCAAGTGTTGAGATCATACAGTCTTTCTCGGTGCAACTCTTGGTTAAAAGCGTCATGCATTGGACGATTGGGCGCGATCAGGCCTAATTGAATTAATAGTTCGTTTGACATTATCAAGCACATGTCCTCAATTGAAATCAATGCTTCATTGTAAATTTCTTCACTTATTTGTATATTGGATTTCCCATTCTATTCCGTATTTGATACAAATATCATCACACATATAATCTTTGTACTTGATCCACAAATCAATTGGGTTTGATGGGAAGCATGTAGATATGATTATAGAAAACAATGTTCGTATTTGATGAGCGTGTGATGATATTACAGCATCATTGAGAGTTTGATCCCAATGAGCGTCATTTTCAAGCAATTGCAAACGTTGACAGGCTTCTCTGTAGGATCCACACAATTCACCATCAACAGTTCGTAACTGTTGGAATGATGTTGTGCCACGTACATTGACTAATAGCAGTCGTAAATAAAAACATTCATCATTGCTTGGATGTACTGAATAAATCCGGCCAATCGCATCGGTGGAATATATATCTGTATATCCTGGAACTGGTTTTCCTTGTTTCCGTCGTATAAATCTCCTTGAGGATTGATTCCAGGTATAATATTTTGGCATTTCAGAATATAGCAATGTTTGTGCGAAATCATCGTTTTGGCATGTCTCAAAAAAACTGGTTAATGTAGTAGATGGTGGCTGAGCAGCTCTTTGTACTGCGTTCTGTGCTGTAAAATACACTCTTTGTCCATTTTCTAAATGCACAGCTAAGTGAACAACAGAAAGGTGTCTCTCATGAATAGGAAAAGAAAATATTCGCCAAACTGCTTCATTACTACTGACATAGCGGCCCATTTGGTATTGGGTAACTTCATCATTGGAATTCTCTGCACCAATTCCAATCACAGCCATATCACTCCCTTTGGTTACATATTTGCAAATGTATTTAATAGATTTCACTGAATGGCAAGATTCAACGTTGATGTGTGCTTTGAATGTCTTTGATAAAATGGGTGAATATGGAACAATCCAACGATTATCTATTTCAATATCTTTTTGATTTAATTTGACAATTGTTGATTTTCCATTGTCTGCTGTCGATCTGCGACGATACAATGGATAACCGTCATTACCAGTAATTGTTTCCGATATTAATGTCCGTGGATATTGTTTTGAACATTTACCATCCATCATACACGGTGAATTTTGATTAAGAGTTCCACAGGGACCATGTATCATGTTTTTGATAACTACCTCATGCAATCCAGGATCTACTTGTACATTAGGAATTTCAGCTGATATCACTGCATCAACTTCATTTGGCCTTATCTTTTCAACCAACCAAATCAAAATGTGTGCATGTGGCAATCCTCGTTTCTGCCACTCCACAGAATACATCCAGCAGCGTGTCTCACCAAACACATAATGTTTTACGATGAAATCCATTAAAGATTTCAACTTTTGTCTAAAGACTCTGGCTGTAATATCATGACGATCAATGGGTGATTGCCCAGGGAATAACTCCTGCTTGATTTCTATCCATTGCGGATTGCATGTAAATGTGATGAACAAATCTGCTGTACCATAATGACGAACATACGACATGGCATCTTGAGCATATTCGTGCATATGCCGAGGGCTTCCGATGTATGTTGCTGGAAGAATAGTCATCCGACCGACATTCTGTGCATTTCCATCAGTATTAATCGCATCTCGAAGGTGAATATACTCTTCAGATCGGAGTTTGGTTTGATTCAACCTGATGAATGTTAATCTCTCCGTTTCAATTTTAACATACATGTCAACAACATATTTGTGATATAATCGCCGACATTTTAATATGTGATTATCTTCATTTTCCCGAATCATTAGGCGGTATGAATAATAGTTCATTGAACTGACTTTTTTGTTGGTTTCAGAACCTGTAAATAGATTTTGTTTTAATAACATTCAAATATAAAATTAAAATACATAATATAGTGACTGAGATATTATCGCCATAGCTAAACTAATATTTTAGTTACCTGTAATGGGATTTATCATTTTTATTGAGAAATCGTAGCCATCTTCACCTTGCCAAAATATAATGGAATATTGCTGTGCATCATATGAGCGGTGTGTTTCCTTTATACGTTGTAATTGATCATTCCGACGATGTAAAACAATATCACGGGATTCCAACTTCTCTCCAACTACAACGATAGCAACTTCATCAATAGTTGGTACATTAAAACGTCTTGTATATTGACCTGCAGGTGTTTTATCAGCTCTGATTACAATTTTGTGATTATCGGATGGCATCAGATCCAGTGCAGTTTTAAACAATATAATCAATTGATTGTGTTGATGAAATAAAATTTGTAATTGTTCTACAATAGACCTCTTTACAAATTGTTATGTGCACAACGCAGATCAATTTCTTGTGGTGAATTGCCCATAAAATAAATTTGCAGGAATTTGTTGTCGCTATCTGACACTGGTAACAGTGAACCTGCTCTGTGATATATTTGCCCTTGTATCTGTAAGTTAAAAAAAATATTATGGTGGGGTATAAATTAATGGATTGTCAGTGATCAACTTGAGTAATATTTGATCTTAAAAAGTATATATTTAGTTTTAACTAATATCTATCAAATATAAAATATAATAAAAGTGTCACTGAAACTGAATCACCATATAATATGATGACTAAGTGATATATTTCGTAATGATTAAGAAATTGAAGATTAGTGACACATCTTAACTTTGGTGACAGAAAATTTTGTTCGCTAAAATAATTATGAGTAACTGCTATAATACATACCTTGAAAGTTGGCATAAAATTTTCCCGAACTACATTTGTTGCCCCAAATGAAGTCATTTGAAAGCAATTGTTATATTGTTGGATATGTGTCAAAAAGTGTATAGAATCTGTTCCTATTCCTGAAACCAATGAGTACAATGGTTCTGGAGGTGGATCCAATGGTATCAATTTCACTTTACCATTTGCGCAACACAGTCCATTGGCTTCGTTTTTGTATTTTAATGCCTTACAGTGTGAGCAAACCGAGTTCATAGAACCAATAACAACACATTGGTAGTTACTGTAGTCAATTGACACATCGTAACTGAAAGCAGCTCGATTCAAACTTGCGCGATTATTAGTTGAATGTCGCGCTCGCGCTTCACGCGTTTGTGATATCCGAATTCTTTCACGTTCATTTCCGTCGTCACGTTCTTGTGCAGTACGATTAGATCGGTAATTAGCTTGGTTTGTAGCATTTCTGGTTCTTCTACCTAAATTGCTTCGTCTTATAGGAGGCATATCAAATATAAATTATTTTTTCACTAAACACGAACTAAACAAACACTAACTAACTAAACACTCTGCACAAAACACGATATACGAATTTGTTTCGTGTATCAGTTGACAAAAGCAAACTCAGTAGATTAGGTAACAGACAAAAAATTTTTTTAAATTTAATATGACTTGAAGTCAAATCCTTTAAGCCGTACGAATTGTTTTATTTATTTAAAATTTGGATATTAAAAATAATAAAACACTGTTGGTAACGCGATTTTTGTTTGACTGATGTAATGACGTGGAAACTGATGCATTTTATCTCGCGTGCCGAAACTAATACAAAAGAAACGCGAGTTTCGGAACGCGACATTAAACTCCTCCAACTATGTATTCTGTGCTCCAACGCACACACGCACATTGTTTTGATAGATATGATCTTTGACGTTAGGAACACACCTACATTGCTTAGACAACAGTGAGTGCTTGTAATTTAATATGAACTTTATACCATAGCAATAAAGCTCAAATTGACTACGTTTTAGTTACAAAACGTTTGTATGGGAAAAGAAAAGGGCTATTTTTAGGGGTTTTCCAGCAATTATTATAATTTTTCTCGCCGTAAAAACCATCCTTGAACTTCAACGAACATTTTTAAAAAAAATTTGGCCAAATTGGTCCAGGCGTTGTTGAGTTATGCGCTTACCAACACATTTTGCGATTCATTTTTATATTATAGATGTATGTAAGAAGACAATAAGTGCTAAAATGAAACTTGTTTTTCATATGGGTTATTTGATGGCTTAAAATGGTTATCTTCCACTACAATGAGTTTCCTCTAGTAACATTGGCATTCAATTTAAAGAATTCAGTTAACTATAGATGATATCCGTTTAATGCTTAATTTATTCAATATAAAACATCCAACTGAGATTATTTTCCAATACGGCAGTGGAAGACCTTATGTTAAGCAGATACATATCTTGATTTTTTTTCAAAATGGGAAAATTTTCCTCAGACAGTAAGATTTCTAGACATTTCATGAATCCAATATACTTGACTTTTTTTTCAATTTAGGGAGAGTATTTGCAAACAATATATATTTCCAATATCTTTTTAAGTTTAATGCAGGTTAAAGAACTTATAAAAGGGGGCAGTGGATAATATTCTACTAAAAGTTAAGAATTCAAGTAGAAGTTTGAATTTATTTTTTTCAAACATGACTCAGTAATTACTTACCCTCTTCTCAATTACTGTTAAAAATCAATAGCTCTCAAAACAGATACTTTGCCGTAACTGCTTTGGTTATCTGATGCAGACGCGCAATGCGATTGACGTATTGCTATCACGATAAGCTTGGTGATTAACCTAAATTGGGAATTTTTGATTCAGTTAAAATTATTGTTGCTTTAAAAGTAAATGATGTCGTGTTCTGGAATGTGGAGAAACATTCAAATCTTTAAGGCATTGCTCTGTTTATCGTATATTAACTCTACACAATTGCAAGGTAAAACGGATAACTGGATTACTATGCCTTTTTGCGAAATATTTGTTTTTAAATCATAAAATCAGAAATGCAATAAAATTCAGACTCGATTTTTTTTTTGGAACTCCATTCAATATTTGGAAATAAAGTGTCCTTTTTTTGAACCTTCACTGCCTTCTAAGCAATTCGGGAATCAATTATAGATAGATACGCTACCCGCATAATGTCTATTCTACATTATTAAAATCACTGCAACCAGGCCTTGGACGAGAAATAGTTTTTCACCCAAGATGTTAGCTTTGTACTAAAAAAAATAAGTGATAATTGATAGAGCAGTTGAAGAAAGTAGGATTATAGCCATTTAAAAAAAAAAGATTTTGAAAGTGAAATAACAAGAAAAAAATGCACTTATATTTTTCTTGTAAAATGGCGATGAAAAGTATGAAATCGGGATTTAAAAAAATGAAGAATTGCTAAATGCTTAAGAAAAAATTTTAAAAAACAAAGAATCCATAATTTTTTTTAAAAAAATAATTTTATACAGAAATATGAATTAAGTAATAATAAAAAAAAATGCGACTAGCTACTGTGGAACGAGAAAAATATAGGATGTTATTTATGAGACAATTAAAACATTAAAAATTTGCAATTTGCTACTATCATAAAGATTTCTATCTGACATTTAAGATTATTGCAGTGCGTATGCACACCGTAAAATACACAATAAGTAATTCCGCCGTTCCACAAATAAAATTTATTTTTTGTGAAACAAGTGTTGTGTCTCAACCACATTTATCACATATTTCAAAAAGACCGAAATTACTAAACTCTTAACAAAGATTAAAAATAAATAAATAAATCAAAACCCTTAGAAAATAAAATTAACCAAAAGTGTGAATTAGATAAACCTATTGGTCTACAATAATTAAACGCGGAACCTTCATATCTTTTTGCATAAAAAGTGATTCTGATACTCAGCAATAGTTTCCATGACACAAATCGCAAAAATAAAATACGAGTACTACAACAACAGCGTGCAACATACAATGGTTATTTTTTTTTTCATATATAAATCGAATTTATTTTTAGCGCGTTTTTCACGTAGTGGAACAAAAGCGCTATTAGGACGCAAATTTCGTCTTCGTCTTCGTTCCATATATTGTCGTACCTTTTTCTCAGCCAATAATCAACCAAATGACCTCGGGGTTTCGGCATTTGGTCACATTTGTGCCCTAGATGAGCCGAATCATATTTAAATTTTCCCATAGTTTTCCCGAGTTTTCCTACAAATTTCCTGAATTTCGCTAGTTTATGACAAAATTTTCTCAAATTTTACCTAGTAAATTTATTGTTTGCAAAAATTTCTTTAAAAAAATCTAGAAAAACGTGATAAAATTACTTGGCCATGCCAATGATTGATATCTTGTTTGAAAATAATAGGGTTACTACAAAAAACAAGATATCAATCATTGGCATGGCCAAGTAATTTTAGCGCGTTTTTCACATGTTGTATTTTACAATAATGCAACTAATGAACTTTTTACTAACAGATTTCCTCTCTCATTTTTGTGAAAATTTCCTCCAAAATGCAAGTCGATTTTTTTTAAAAAAAATTTTGCAAACAATATATTTACTAGGTGAAATTTGAGAAAATTTTGTTATAAACTAGCGAAATTCAGGAAAATTTGTAGGAAATTCGGGAAAACTATGGGAAAATTTAAATATGATTCGGCTCATCTAGGGCACAAATGCGACCAAATGCCGAAAAACCGAGGTCAATTGGTTGCTTATTGGCTGAGAAGGTACGACAAAATATGGAACGAAGACGAAAACGAAGACGAAATTTGCGTCCTAATAGCGCTCTTGTTTCACTACGTGAAAAATGTGCTAATAAACTAATAAATAACGATCATATACACAAACACTAAAGGAAACATTGCAACACCAAACTATCAAGGTAGCCTGCTATATTGTAATGTAATCGCCCAACTTGGCAAAAATAAAAAAAATAATATGGCAATTAACGGATCGATATCAAACTTGGCGAACTTTGCGATAGGTGGGACTGAGTGATAACCACGTAAGTCGGGGAAAATTTTGCATCTAAATGCATATAAATTATTTTTAGTTGTGACCAGAGATGAAAAATAATAATTTAGAAAAAAATATGTTTAGTAAAATCTTTGATAACACACAAATACAAAATCGCAAACCGAAGTTATTTTGATGAAGGAGATTTCGTAAAATCTAACAAGGTAGTCAGTCAGCTAGCTCAAAGATTTTTTTCTCGCAAAATTTCCTCGTAGCATGCTAATAATTTTATTTTATTCCTTGTTTAGTCAAAAAAAGTTCTCTTGTTGTTGGAGCATGTATTTTCTAAAATGTGTAACCCTTTTTCAACTAAACTAAGATCTGCGAGTGCGACCTATTTGGAGCCGCTCCTTCACCGTCTTGACTACCTAATGGTGTGGGGAAAACAAAGCATTGCTAGAAACTTCCAAAATAACTATTATTTTATTACTATTGAAACACACTTATCAACTACAAGTGAAACTACAAGAGGAGTCTCTAGGAGTGATATCTAAAGAGAGCAATCTAATCTAAGTGATCTGTTAAATTTAATCCAGTTCAATCTATCTTAGATTCTTAAACCTTAATCCACTAATTTATAATAGTGATAAACTCCTTCCTAAACTCACGTTAGATGATGAAATAAATCTCACTTACGAATCACCACAACAGTTCTCCTGCTCCTTCTATCCTACATTTACAAAACCTTGACTTTATATAGTCAAACTGATTTAAATATCAAGGTTTCTTCTTGAGAGGGATGGCTGTGAATTAACACGAATGCTAGTCCCAATGTTTCCCCAAGAGGATTAATGATAAGGTCGCGTATAGATCCGTCACAGGTCTTTTGCCAAATTAGCAGTAGCCATTCGATCTTCTAATGGAACTGGGTCTATAAACTCGAGTTTTTCAAGGTCTTGCTCTTGATTATGCATTTCTAAAATTAGTAAACCCTTTTTCAACTAAACTAAGGTATTCTGCCAAATTACCAATAGCCATTCGATCTTCTAATGGAACTGGGTCTATAAACTCGAGTTTTTCAAGGTCTTGCTCTTGCTTATGCATTTCTATGAGCTCATCAATTGTCATCTTCTGATTGTGGAAATCCAGAAGTTTTTGAGTGTCATCAATATACAATTCTAAATTTGTTTGCCTGGCAAGATTGACAACTTCTTCAATCACATCATCGATTTCATCAGGCTCAGGCACATCTTCAGCCTAAATTTCAGTAATTAAAAAAAAAGAAAGAAAAAAAGACGAATCGACGAGATTTGAAAATCGCGTAACTCCGAATTCTTGTAAATCGGAGTAGCGCAAAAGTCGAGGTATTACTGCAGTTCAATAATTCAGCTAATTCAGCGTTTCTAAAACTGTGCGGAGCGTCCCTCTAGGGGGCGTGATAACTCTACGACGGGGGCACGAGCAAATTGAAAAATCGAAAACAAAAGATAGTTTAAAAAGTTATTAATTTACTGAAAGTAAATAAAATACATTCTGCTAATAAAAAACAAATTACTCATTTACACTCTGATACTTATAAATGTATCAGTACTGTACACAATGCACTTTATAATTAGTTTAACAATACTAAGTTAAGAACAAATTTAATAATTACCAGTGACCCCATGGGTTTGCCATATATTAAATTATATGCGAAAATTAACGCTTATCTTGATAATTTATACGGTTTATAATTAATCCCTTAACTACCGATTAAAAGTTACGTGATTCGCTTCCCATGCCACCGTTTTCCACGTAGATGCTCGGATGTGATGTATTCGGGGGAGGGGAGAAAAGGAATAAATAAGCAAATCCTCTGAAATAAGTAAATCCTTCTCAAACACTGTCAACGTCCTTTTATTGCATTCCAAAGGCTTCAGAATAATTTTTTGATAGCACAGCAGAGAAAAGATTGTACTTCGGAAAGACGTATATGTACGTCCGGGGTAATTAACGCTTTGGCTGAGCGAGCCATTTTTATACGCGGGTGGTGCTAAAGAAAATGTCGTATTGCAGCTTTAGTGTCAAAGTATAGTATTATTGAATTCAATACATTTTTATTTGTATGAAAGGGGGGGGGGTGATGAAAATTATGATTGAATATTGGGGCGCAAATATATAAAGTATGGATCTAATTCAATGAATCGGCATCATATCCGACAATATGTATAACTTTTTGGTGACTCAGACACGGTGCATTCCTGGCGTGATGACATAATGATTTCTTTCAATTCTATAATTATTCTTTTTATTTGATTATGCTTTTATGTTATATATTTGCCTTGCCATTAGAGAAAAATATGAAGTGTGTGTCTTGAGAAAAAATAAAAATACGAGCTATTTACTGCCTTATCAGTCCGCACCATGGAATGTGTTGATTCACAAACGCAGAAAAAACTTATTTCTCCCTATAAAAGAGTTGAAAGGTTCCCAAATGCTATGAATAATGCAATAGTTTGATGAGGTACTTGGTACATGTGCAAAGGTGGAGATATTTCTGAATTACTCCCTCATTGATTTGGACACGAGAGAAAAAACGAGGGCTAAGAAATGTTGTCATCTGTTTTCTCTGGCAAAACAACTTTCTTTTCTATAGGCTTGACATATCTAAGAAAGTATATCTCTTGCTTTATTACGGATAGAAAAGAAAGAGGTCAGATAACAACCGAAATATTTTTTCATTCAAATATAGGAAGGAGAACTTTTAGTATTCTGAATATATGAAAGAAAACTGTCTTTCTGAGGGAATTTCTTTATTGCAATTTTTTTTAATTTTACTCTTAAAATATTTATAATAAACCACTTCCTATAGCTAGGTAATTTCTTATCGATATGCAAACAATTCGTTAAAATTTTTATAAATTACCTTATTTATTCATTCTTAGCCACACCTCAAATTATCAGTAAGTTTTTGTGAAAAAAATAGTGTTAAGTGGTCTATCGATATCCAATATTTACGAAATTAAAGAAATTTGTAATGAAAACAAAAAAGAAAAGAATAGTTTAGAGGACATAGTACGATTTACGCAAAAATTTTTAATTGAAGGATGTTCGAATTTTCTTTTTTGGTTGCCTCCTATGTATGTATACTTTGTGAAACAGATTTTGTGCTCAAAACTTCATAAAAAGCTAGCCATTTAAGGTATCCGACTATCCTAAAACTGTGAATTTTTTGCCAAAAATTGGCATTTTTTTTTATGATTTTATTTTATGGGTCATCTTATTAGCTTTATAAAAATACCAAATGTATCATTTTCCGTTCACTATAACAAAAATTACAAGTGTTTTAGTAAAAGCAGATGTCATTACTTTAAGCAAGATGTCATACTTTAAAACGCGTTTTACTCGAAATGTGATATTTTGAAAATAATCAAACGGGGTCAGCGATTGCTAAAAAATTTCTGAACATAATAAACTGAAATTTTTTTCTGTAAGTTCTTTATAATAGTAGAATTGTTTTAACTTTTAGATTTATCAATCACTGTTTTATTACAGAATTTACAGTCCCTTATGTGAATACAATCACTGTCTTTTTAAGCATTTTTATATAGTAACCGAGATAAAGTGCTCTGGTTTTTGTAAAAAAGAAAATATCTCTTATCCTGGGCCATTTCAAAATTGAATAACATAGCAACACATTAGATTGAAAAAATGGAAAATTTGTTCATAAATCTTTGGTGAAAATGGGCCGCGTTTATGCTATTTTTTGTCAATTTTTACCTATTTTTTCCCAATTTAGTAATAATAATTTCTTTTCCTCTTCTTAATTGTAGCACATTTTTCTTAAAATGCACTAAACAAATTAAAAGTAACAAAAAAAATCCACATATCTCCTTTTTCTAAAAAAAAAGTTGTCACAACCAGTCGGATACCTTAATTTTTTAAGGAAAAGTCTTAAGATTTTTGAGGTGATTTTAAAGTTCTGCTCCTCCGACAAAAATTTATGCATACGCATGAAATGTGATTTACAAGTAAGTCAAACTATGTATAACAAAAGTCGGTTTGGGTTTTGCGATAAAATGATTGGTATTCGTACAATACTTCTTTTTATGAATGCTTATTGAAAATTCCCTAAAAAATGTATAAATTCTGATTTCAATTATTTTTTTAAAAAAATAAGTATTGCTTTGTTTCAAAAATGCATACTAACTTTTGTTACATGTACTATTAATAATAGGTAAGAAAATTCAAAGCATTAAGCGCAATAGAAAAAAACCTTAGCATTTTAAATGAAGACAAACTAGTTTTTTGTCTTTCTGAGATAAGTAAGTTTAAAATTTTGATTTGGCATAGGGATGTGAATCAAAAGGAACTATCATAATTTTGCGTTTTTTTGGTTTAGAGCTTTCAAATTTTGTGAGGTTATAGAAAAATATACAAAGAATAATTTAAGCTAAAAAAATTAGACTTGACTTTTTGACCGATTTTTGTCAATTCAATCGTACTCTGTGTCTCCTTAATTTCTATACCTATTAAAGACTTTTAAATATATACATGAACCTGTAATTACTCTAACTAATATCTCCTTTTGACTAATTAAAAATTCTTAATTTAAATGGTCATAATGAATTTCTCGGATCTTTTCTCATGTTTTGGTACCTTTGGTGAGTTTTTGCATTTTGCGATTCCTGAAAAGATATCCTTTATAAACAGGTACATTTGTTTACCTACGAATTTAGAAACAATCAAATATCCGGAAATTAGCCGTTGCTTCAACTTCTAACTGTAAGAATTTTTTAATTCGTCATTTAACGAAAACAGATATATAACACTTAATATTAAAAAAAAAACTAAAGCATTATTGTTTCCTATTATTCATAACTAAATTAATTATTTAATAATAAATTCGCACAATGTCAGTTTTTTTGTGAACAAAACTAGATTAGTCAATTAATTTTGTAAATTATTAATCGAAAATAGAAATTGAAAAAAAATCTTATCCTTGGGGGGGAAACAAGTTTTATACTTGAAAAAGCTTTTGCAACAGTGGATTGTACGCAGAGAAACAGAAACCTTTTCTAACAAAGAAAAGAAATGGAAGATATTACGGAAAAAGAATGATACAAATACAGTTAAACTAGTTTTTGTGCGGTAGATAGGGACCGCTTAAGAACCCGCACAAAATATATTCGAAAATTTCCTAAATTATTATATATAACAAACAAATTCATCGAATTCATACTACAGAAATTTTTTTTACGAGGTGGACAGGGATCACATAAAAAAAAAATCGCACTTAGAAAATACGCCAATTACTTACGAAATTCATCAGAAAGTATTTACATAACAATATAAATAATTAAAATACACATGGAAACATTTAGTTTCTCATTGTATACATGGAGAATTTTTCAAAAGGCACATACATAATTCACTGCTACTCATTGTAATCCAAAGTGCTCATCTTCCTGTGATGAATAAATTCAAAATCACTTTCGTTACTCGAAGATACAATTTCGATTGATTTACTTTTTGGCACCATAAAGTAAGAGATAAATTTTTACGACGAAGACTTGGTCAGTTGCTTGTAAATGTCACGATAACCAGATATACATGATCGAAGCTCTTTTCTGAAATTTCAAAAAAAATCCCCAAAAAATGCATAAAAAATAGGCCGTTTTCTGGGTGAACCCCCTTAAATGGCCCAGTTAGAACCCATTGCTCTGAGAAATTCTTTTATTTAAGACAATGAACTAAAAATTTAGTGGGAAATTCTTTGACGAAAAATCAAATGTATCAATTTAATTTTTTTCTGTCAATGTCGTACGGCTGCGAATTGAATTTTTTTTCTATTTGTAACGGTTACGGTTGGTGATAACAGACAACAGTGGAGTAGCGACAATTTTATGGGTGAAAGTAATTTTGAACAATCTTTCATACCTTGCAAGTGAAAAATATTCGAACGATTTGGAAGTAGACTATTTTGTAGTGAAAACCAAATAGAATGAGTACTTGTTTGATTTGTCACGAAAGTGCTGTATTTAAAAAATACCAATAAACATTAATCATTCAATGACACTTTTCCTCTTTCAAAAGGTGATAAACGGGCTTTGTTAAACATTCTTTGCAACAGCAACAAAGTGTTTCGTCAATGATAATGGCACAGTAGTTACAAAGACATCCTAAATAGTTTGTTATATTATTGGTAATTATATGAAATCCCGTTTACTGCAAAAATAGCGAAGGAATATTTCTTAAATTCTTTTAATTTAGTGTTAGTGACAAAAATAAAAATATAAAAAATAATAATTAAAAAAGCAAAACAATAGCATCTTAATCTTAAAGTATTTCTCCCCCCTTCCCCGTTAAACCTGATGTTGCGGTTTGCATGAAACAGCTAACATATGTAGCTGCTCGCGTGAAAGGGCTGACGTATGTATGCGGCTCAGCATAAAAAAAGGTTGAATACCTCTGGTTTAATGGTTCTTCGACAAATAATTCCGCTTCAAACAAGAGTGAAAAGCTAGCGAACAATATATTCTTCTGAGCAAATAATCTCTTCCAGATTTTTGTTCCCGAAAACATTTCAGCTCTTTGTAGCTTGATGGCTGAAAGGAAACTGTTTTCAGCATTGATATTGTTGCACGAAAGCACGCTGTAACGGATTTTCTCCTGTTCCATTTTTGTGGAAAAATAGAAAATTATACTATGTTCTGGAAACGGGGTGGGGATAAGATCTCAAACAGTACAAAATCTGGCCCAACCACGTTCTGAAATTGTATGCTTCATTCGGAAATAAATAAAAATAATTTCCAGTATAGAAAAACAATTTTTTGATATTTTTACTCCAAACGAAATATTTTTAGTTTAGAATTCTTAAAAGCGAGTTAAGGTATCCGAACACGTTCGGAGTACTTTTTAACAAAATAGCATACTAAAATATTATAAATGCTCTTTTAGGACTCAATACCAATAAATATTACTATTTAACTATCAAAATTTAAAATAAATTACCTGAATTTTACAAAAATCACAATTATAAGTGACATTTTAGCAATATTTTTGAAAAACTTCAAAGCAGTTATAGAAAAAAGTAATAAACATATATTAGTAAAAGTATTACGAAAACAAACCAGATGCATTTATCTAGAAAATGTACTAAAATTTTAATTTTTTATTAAAATTTGAAAATTTTAGAGCTGATTGAGAAAGTGCATAAAGCACAAGAGCATTATAAGAAATATTACATTTTTTATGAGACCATTATATAAATAACAAGCCATAACTCAAACAGTATTCATACAATAAGAGATATTTTAGTACATTCTCTAGAAAATAACCTAAATATCAGGTTTAAAAAGTTTTATAGTAATACATTCGTAATATTTTGAGTTATCAGACTCTCCATGATAGATTTTGAGCAATTTAAATGCCCTTCTGGTAGATCAAAAACCCTTCCGGGTTTTCTAACTTTATAAAATTGATTGTAATTTGACCTCTAGGTAGCATAGAAACAAAACAAAGTATGTTTCGAAAAGTCAAAAGATAGCTCTATTCAATAAAATAAAAAACAAAAATATCTGTCTTGACTGAATTTGGTCATTTCCAACGTGTTCGGATACCTTAAGATATCGGTCGTATTTCAACTCAGCATAACGTTTTACATATATCCCGTTCAGGACCATGATCACATATATATGATCACGCGTTTCTTCCTCCAAGCCCATGGTATTATATATGCGATTGCGCTTTCCTTGCTCTGAGGTACATGATCACACCGGGGTGATTTGAGTGTGGAACTCTTTTATACTAATTTTTACAAAGCTCTAGAGGGCGATTAATGTCCATTTTTTTTCAAATAATGCTTCACAAAACTGAACTTCAATATGGTTTTTCTGCTCTGAGTTTTTTCAAATTTAGATCCGTGAAATTTATTAATGTAAAAAATTGCATATATTTAGAACTTTCGAGAGAATCTGGCATTTAAAGGTTCGTGATTTATTGTGTTCTGGATTTCTGTTTATATTTTGACTTAGTTTGAAGAAGATGGAAAGCTTATTAGTCCTTTGGGCATATCGGAAATTCATGATAATAGTTTCCGTATTTATTTTATTTTTGGTTCGTATTTACAACAATAATTTTTATTCTCAAAAACATTTAGAAAGCAGATTTCTTAGAACAAACGCGATGAAGAATTTTTAACGAAACAAAATCATTTGTTCTTGTTGTGATTCCATTTTAATTCAGTAAGAACAAGCGATTATTTTTCATTGCTATCCGAAACAGAGCCATAACCATAAGAATAGAAAGCATAAAAATAATGTGTACGAAGAAAGCTATTAGCAATATAAGGGTTAATTCAGTGTTTCTCAAACTGTGGGGGGCACAAAAATACATTCTGCACAATAAAAAATAAAATACACTTTTACACTGATAAAATACACTTATAAATGTATCAGTACTGTACAAAGTATTTTATAATTAGTTTAACAATACTAAGTTAACAACAAGTTTGATAATTACCAGTGACCCCATAACTAACTAGTTAGTTTATACTAACACTTATCTTGATAATTTGTACGGTTTACAATTGATTTCTCAACTTCCGAAAAGTTACGTGATTCACTCCCCAATGCCACCATTTTCCACGTAGACACGCTAATGTGATGTTTTTTCGGGAGGGGGGGGGGGCAAATATCCCCTGAAATAATTAAATCCTTGGCAAACATTGTCAATGTCTTTTATTGCATTCCAAAGCCTTCGGAATAATTTTATGGATAGCATTGCACAAAACAGAACGTACTTTGGAAAGACGTATATATACGTCCAGAAATTTAATGCTTTGGCTGAGCGAGACGTTTATGTACACCGGTGTCACTTAAAAGGTAAAAGTCATATTGTAGCTTTAGCGTCAAAGAATAGTATTATTGAGTTCGATATATTGTTATTGTATGGAGTGTGGTGCAATGAAAATTATGATTAATTATTGGATCGAGAATATCGAAAGTTTGAGAAGCACTGGGTTAATTAAAAAAAAGATATATTAGTTGTTATTTAAGGTTGTGACGGATCTATACGGGGTTCTCACTAATTCATCGGGGACTTTTTGAGGAAAATATTTAATTCAACCAACTTTCACCAAAGGTAAGAACAAATGATTATGCAAATTAAGTTTATTACATAAATTCTGTATTCGAGAGTTTTGAAAGTTAGAGAAGAGAGGATCGTGTGTTATTGATGTGAGTATCTAAGATTATTAAAGTGAGAATTGAAGATATCCAAAGTGAGGATCACTCGGATGTGAGCTAATCAAGGCAGCTTTTAGTGTTCATGGCCTCATCTGTAGGACTTCTGACTGACAAGAGTTCAGGTATTGTGCGTATTATTGAAATAGAAGTTAGAAAGTATATTGTTAGTGTGTGGCTGAGTTAATAACGAGCTAGTATAAGTTATCGCAGAAAATAGTTGAGTGTCCGTAAATATTGGCGCCAAATTAACTGGTCTCACCTTCGCACTCTAATCATTGATCTAAATTTTCTTAGTTGGATTTTTATTGTGCTTGTACCTATAAGAGTGGCAATAAAATAATTTTAGTGAATCATGTTGACTGATCAATTAGTTCTCCCCACACATTTAACCGGGAGCGAGAGTAGACAAGGGGGATTAGGGGTAAGTAGAAATAGTCCTACATTATAAGGAATCCGAACTATCACCCCTTTTCAAGGGTGTACTTTGAGCTAGGACATGTTTCACGGGCATCATCCCCTGTACATTGCAAATCTTCAATGAAACTAGGGTTCAAATTTATGAAAACCGGTCATGATCCAGTAATCATGACCACTAGATCAGTGGCGTAACGTACCCCCCACAATCCTTACACCACGGGTAGAAGGTCATTTTTCATCGCGTAATCCTTTGTAAGGCCCAAAACGTGACTTTGCAGGGGGGGTCTCTAATATTCTCCATTACTCCACTGCACTAGGCTACTGCGGCCTCTAGAAAAGAGAAAATCATGACCGAATGCTAGCAGTTAAAAGAAGAAAGAAATATGTGAATTATATATGGTTATTAATTACATAGTAATTAATTTTTAATAAATTTGCATTTTAAAATTAAATGAGTGTATTAAGATTCTAGATTCCTTGCTATTCTTTTGATAGGCTGTCTAACTTTAGTTTTAATGAGAAGATTCGCAGTGGCGGTACAAATCAAAGATTTCACTGCTTATTAAATTAATCTGTTGCAGAGTTACTCGATTAAGTCACATATAATTATCCATAAGTTAGCTAGTACGATTTGCATACTATCGTATTATAAAAATCAGTTGGTTCTACTTTGGAATCCGGGACACTCAAATATATGATTGAATGAACGGGCGAATTATCTCGCAAAATCTGTCATGGAGTCTAATGTTTACATCGACTGGATTGCATCAGAAGACATTAGTAAAAATATACCAAGAGAGATTTAAAAAAAGCACAAACGATTAATTTCTATTCAAGCAAGTATTTTGAAAAAAAAAAAAAATTTGGGCAATATTTAAAACATAGGCACCATCACTAGGTGAACAAGAAATAGAAAAGAAGAAATCCTGTGTACTCGAATCATCAGTAAAATGATCATTACTCCAATACTTCTATAAAAATTCAATTTATTAGACAACGCAAATTGTAGCACTTGTAATTGCTTAAATGACTTGAACCATATCTTGCTAAACTGCCGTAGATATACTCATCCTTGAAATCTTCTAAAGGTATTTTCTCAAAACTGATCCACATTTCAACATGACTTTCAAAGAGGTGAAATCTATGTCAAATAGATCAAACACTTCGATTTTTTTGTTTAGAAAACGAAATATTTTGATATCAACTAATTTGTAAATTATTCTTTAGTCGTTTGAGGGAAAATAGACTTGGTTGCTGCATATCTCACAAAAACAATAAATGCAATTCTATTGCTGCACAGGGGTTTAAAGGGGTTTTTTTATACTTAACACATTTAACGCATAATTTTTCTCCGAATAATAACAATTTTAAACTCAAACTGCTGATGGAATTTAGCTGTCTTTCTTTCCATAATACTACGAAAGCCTATGGAAATTCACTAAGTACGAATGACTTTAAACTCCATCTCTTTCTGTAAAAGAATCTTTCACATGATCTTTTCTTCAAAAAGCAGAAGTCTTCAATTTCATGCAAGTCACCGATACATTTACTGGGTGGCATTCCAGGCAAATGACTTCTCAAAAGTTTAGCAGAAACTTTTCTTTCAGTTCTACTCGTGAAGTAGTATAAGTTGAAAACACAGTCAATGCCAGGTTTCAGTTTCAGTGTTTAACTCTGTAGCTACTTTGAAACATGCACTTTGAAAGAGATTTTATTGCAGTTTTTTTTATTTAAAAGTTAGAGGAAAGTTTTCTGAAGAAGTGGATAAAATTTGATATTTTATTTCAACTGCAATTTTATATAACTCTTTAGCAGCTGCCTAGAGAAAATTAGACTCCATTTTAAATGTGTTCTGCAATAAAATATATAAACTCTAAAAAAGTTTTGAAAATATTCATTGAAATATCTAAAGTTTCTAAAGCATCATATTACATTTCGTAAGTTAAAGATAGTTTAGCAACTATTTATAAATTCTCTTCAATTTAATCAATTAACAGCAACTTTCTATAAACTAAAACAATGATTTCTTAATATTGTTTTCCCTTTTTTATTGGTTTATGACAAATAATTAAAACTATATCATAAATGAATATTTAAAAATAATTGATATGCAGTAATACAATGATTAATGATTTTGAAATTACATATCAAACAGTTATTTGAAACCGTAGCATATTTAATTGAAATTAACAACAATAAATCAAATTGAGTATCAAGAATTTCTTGCAAAATATTTTATATTACAATTTTAGTTTTTTAAATTTTGTTGGAAAATATTACCACAAAATTTAATACTTTTTACAAGCAATAAATAGTTCAAAAATAATTATTTGCATTTTGAAGAGCTATTGTGTAATTTAAAGTGATATATTTTCATGTGTAATAGAAATACTTTTTTAAAAAATATATCTCTGTTTACTTTATATAGAGCTTTTATATGATGATATTTGGAAAAGGAATGTAAGATGCTTTTAAAATTTATTAGTAGCTAAAATTATGCTTAAATTTTCTTAAATTCGATGAGTTCTCTGTGTTTTCTGATAAAAAAATCAGTATTCTTTCCTTAGTGGGTAAACTACTTATTAAACTAGAAAAATATTTTAGGGCTTCTAAGTTTCGATAGATTTCAGTGAAATTTGTCGAATTAAGGTATCCGACTATTTGCGACAGCATTTTTTTTTAAAAATGGAGATATGGGGATTTTTTTGTTAGTTTTAGATATGTTTAGTACATTTTAAGAAAATATGCTAAAATTCAGAAGAGAAAAAGAAATTATTATTACTAAAATGGAAAAAATATTTAAAAATTGACAAAAAATATTCTCTACTAAAGGTTTATGGACAAATTTTCAATTTTTTCATTCTAATATGTTGCTATGTTATTCATTTTTGAAAAGAACTTCAGGATAAGACATATTTTCCTGAACTGGAGCAAACTAGAGAACTTTATCTCAGTTATTATACGAAATTGCTTAAGAAAACATATTATATTAACGTAAAGGATTACAAATTTTGTAATAAAACAGCGATTGATACATCTGAAAGTTAAAACAATTCTACTATTATACAGAACTTAAAGAACAAATTTCAGTTAGTTATTTTCAAAACTTTTTTAGTAATCGCTGGCCCCATTTGAGTATTTTCAAAAAACATATTTCGAGTAAAACATTTTAAAGTATGACATCTTGCTTAAAGTAATGGCATCTGCTTTTACTAAGACACTTGTAGTCTTTGTTCTATTAAACGGAAAATAATAAATTTGGTATTTTAGAAATCTTATAAGATGGCGTATAAAATAAAATCATAAAAATAGAAACGAGTTCTACAGTAGTCGCATACGATGTGTAACATCTGGCATGTTATCGTGGTAAATACGCAATAGCAACTTAAGTCCTGAAAAAAATTAATCGAGTATGATTGGAAATAACTTTCAATGAAATTAATATATTTTTAATGAAACTTATTTAATTAACACAAGGAGTAATGCAATTTTTTAACATAAATAATTATTCTTGTCCAATTTGGGGAAAAGCGGTAGTGATAACTTATGAGAACTAAAATATGGCACATATACTTGTGATTTCAAAGTATTTAAAAACCGTTGAAAAATAGCGTCAATAACAGTACCACTGTTAATTTGTGTTCATTTCGAGCTTGAGTTCATCGTTCAACAAAGCTATGAGTGGCTCGGCTTCTAGCAAACTGAAGTTAACTTTAAAATCACCACTCAAAATCATGGGAAGCGAGTGATAGTTTTTCTTAAAAAAGAGCAGAACCACCTTCGGTATATGGTAAAAGTACAAAATGCAGGAAATCTTTAATTTTTGAGCCGTTTGATTCGGAGAAATGTATACGACCACCGAAATGACTGTTTGTCCATTTTCAAATAAGGATTCTGCCGCACATATGTCCCCAATATCTTGACTAACAATACCCAGTCCACTTGTTTGACGATAAGTAATATCCATATGTCGAGCCACAACATGTGAGTGGTTCTGTTTACGATAGGTCGCAACACCAGCTGATCTGTGGCCCGGTCGTTTAAGTTGTACGCAGCAATCGAAGTCAGGTATCGAAACAAGTTCGTCATTGTCTAACCACAACTCTGCCTAAAGGACTTAGCTTCTTCTCTGATCCTATTAAAAACAAAGATCCCACGACCTACATCGCAGGGGTGGGGATGGGGGTACAGCCCCTCCCGAATGAAGGAGAAAAAACAGAACTTCATGCGAGGGTAGCGAAGAGACACCACCAAGCGCGCTGATTAGTCAAATTAAATAGCGCGCGCTTCCTGTTACGCATTTCCGTCCCTTTTCACGAAATCACTCCCAGAAATCTCCAGCAATCGAGAGGAAAGATGTCACACATCAAAAATGTCAATTTTTCGCAAAATTCACAATTTTAGAGTAGTCGGATACTTTAAAGAATTAGAACATAGTATATATAGTTCAAAGAAGCGGGAAAGATATCTGCTGTATGAATGGTTTAAATTCTTAGATGGCTTAGCATAATATTATTATGAAAGTTTAATTTTGTTATTCTTGGATTTAAGTCTGTATTTTATTCGATATCTAATGTTCATATTCCTGCCGTTTAAAGGGGTCATTTCACGAAAGTGAATCAGAACATGAATCTAAGATTTTATGCGCGGGGGGGGGGATGCAAATCTTTCTACTTTTAATGTAGTTTAAGTTTTTAATTTATAAGTAAATGAAAAGTATTTTCGCAATCCAACATATGGCAATGGTACGCATTAATTATCTTTACGTTTTTCCCTCTAAAATCTAAAATGATATTTTTCAAAAGAGTACCCTCAAGCACAGAACAAAAATTTTTTTGGTAAGAAAACTATTTAACTTATGACCTCCAAACATTACACACGTGTTATATCTATACAGAGAGAGAGAGAGAGAGATAAACATTTTCATAGAAGCCCAGTGGCTGAGTGGTAGTGTATCATGCTTCCACGCCACAGGTCCGGCTCAAATACCGGGCTGGATAAGGTCGATTTAGCCTTTTATCCCTTCAATGCAGTGGTACTCAGCCTTTTTCCCCTGCGGGGCCGCATACAGATGATAGCTGATTCACACGGATCGCAACATGAGGATAATTGGGGGGGGGAGGGGAACACTGTAAGACCGAAGCAACTTTGAACAAAGTAAAATTGATCAAAATATTATAACTCATTTTGTGGTCTTAAATTTTAATATCATATTATAACCTTTCTATCTAACACACGCAAAAAATATTTACATTTATGCATTTTATACGGAGTAAAAGGAGTAGTTTCGATTTTTTTCATCCATGACCAAACTCTCGCTTACATTTTACTATGAAAAAAAGCAAAAGAGATAGATTTGATTGCTTGAATGATAGATTTTCCACTAAAATTTAGTACATTGTTCTCTAATAATAATTTTTTAAAAGTACAATGGGACATGACTGGGCCACATGCGGCCCATGGGTCGCGAGTTGAGTATTATAATGGGTCGATAAATGAGTACCAACACTGAACACTGTGAGTTGCGCATCAGACTGACCACTTGACCGAAACATCAGCAGAAGCACTTCAGTGCCTAAGGTCGCGTATACTGAGATCAGCACAGTGGACCTCAGCTATCAGGGGCTGTTGCGCCACTGAGTTAAGCTCATTTCAAATATTGTTCAAATATTACTAATTAAATGCTTTTAAATTATCATCGTTTTGAAATACAGTCCACTCCCGATAATTCGAAATTGGAGGAATGAATGAAAACTTCGTATTACCAAGCATTCTGTCAAGAGGGTAGGAAAAACTCTCAAAATACACGGAGATAAATTATTTTCTAACACATTTAAATTTGAAACTATGTAATAAAACAACAATTGTACTTTTGTATAAAATTGTTTTAAATTATTTTAAAAAGTACACATATACAGTATAAATATTATACCGAAGTTAAAAGACCCGTATTAAAAGAATACATACTGTACATAATCAATCTTTTTTGACGAAAAATTCTGTTAAAATCTGTTTATAATTTGTTACAGTTTCCCTCAGACACAGTCCCCATCACTATTGATTCTTCAAGGCAGGGTCCAGTCCGGTCCATTCCCTATTTGGTGTCTCATGCCATAAGTCATTCATATGAGTCATAGATCGTCATGTCACTCTGAAGCAAAATACACAATCCTCGCATCTTTCATTCACAATAGCGGATCATCCTTTCTGAACACATGTATAGTAAGGACACGAGTTAAACTTTTGTAAGTAAGTTTGGTTAAGAAACCGGGAAACAGAAAGAAGGGATGACAGACAGATGGTCATCAAATGAACTACGTTACAGGGGAGACACGTAAAGACAGTATAACACAAAACATGTAAACTCCAACCTGTTTGCTACAGGACTCTACATGATAGTGAGTGTTTGAAGTGACGAGGGTTTTTTTGTGATAACTTATAGTTTCATAATATAATTATCACGTGTTGTAGTCTGGCTAGTCACAGATTTTACTTCGAAATATTGAGTATACCACAGAGTATTGTTGTAGTTCGAAATATCAAGAGTTTTTCTAGGGGCTGAGCATATACTTCGAATTAGCGAGAGGTTCGTATTATTGACTGTTTGAATTATCGAGAGTCGACTGTATATGCTAACTCCCTGAATCGTTTAAAATGTTAACTCTTGTTAAATGTGGCATGAAATGATTCTCTATTTAGTGTAATTTACTTGACTTGAATAATTTATTAACTTTATACTGAAGCTATACATTTTGTGTACTGTATATTCCAAGCTAGCGAGAGAGAATCATTTATTTACATTGGAACTAGTTTATATCCCTTCTACCTAGTGACCCAGCTAAGGGTGTAAGAGGAATTAAAGGATCATACGACATGATGAATTCTAATTATTTTATTTATCACTATATCAACTCAGACACAAATAAAACTTTAAATAAGTTAATTCAATTCAGTAATTGAGAGAGAGAGAGAGAATCTTAATTTGCATATTACGTTTTCTTCTTTTAGGAGAAGATTGTTAAAATTGCTGGCCCAAAAGTGTTAGTTGAAGTCACGTATAGATCCGTCACAACATATTTTTTTCCAGTCTACACGGTTTTTTTACTACTTGAACAAATAATACACAACAAAAATAACCAGAATATATTTTAACTTCTGAACGCTATTTATAAAACGTTTGTTTAAAGTTCGGCATAAAGTATAATTATGAGTAACAAAGCAAAAATTAATTCTTGGTAAATCGTCTGTCAAATATTTTACAATTTTTGTTGCTCGTTTAGGTTTCTCTTTTGTCACATGTCATACCCTTATCTTTCATTCAACATAAAAAAAAGATAAAACTACTACTAATAAAGATTCACGAGTGTCGATAGTGTTGTTTTGCTTTAGTAAGTAAAAGATGAGATTGGATTTGACGCTGGCAGTGACGTAAGAGGTTACGTGGCGACGACGCATCGTTTCCGTTTATGATTCGTGGCAGCTTATTCTCATTCAGTAGCAGTGATTGATTTCCTTTTCAGCCATAAGGATTCCGCCGACAAATTTACTTTGATAAATTTGGCAAATACGATATGCTTGAGAAAGAGTGTGATTTATTTATAGTGTGTATTTATATAATCAGAGAGCAGAGATACAAAAACTTCTAAAGTAAGGGAAGAGTAATTAAAAGGGCTTCTAAATATTCTAGAGTTTTAAAAACTTAAAATATAAAAACTGAGAATAATGCAAAATAATCCATTTAATTATGTATGGCTTTGAATGTATTAAAAATATTATTTTACAAATCATAGATCAAAATTTCTTTATTTGCAATTTTCTCAAAATGCATTTTTTCGGTGATTCCGGTACACTTTTCTTAAAATCTACTTTACCTATAGTGCTGATATTTTGCAGATTATAATATCCACATATATTTTCAACAAAGTAAATGAATTTTTCTTCAAATAAACATTTACAAATTTTAGATATAGCATGATTTTTGCATAAGAGATTTAAATCACTAATTTAGAAATTTTTTAATTTTATCCAATTTATTTTTAAAAATTTATTTTAATTTATTTTATGGGTTGTTATGTTTGTGAAAACTCTTTTAAGTTTTATAACTTTGCATTCAGTGGATTTTATGCAAACTGTACCTAAAAATAAGAACATGCCTCGAAAATAAAAATAAAAATAGTTAATGATTGTTCATTGCTCACAGAGATTTATTTGTAATTTAAAATAGATTTTTCTTACATTAACAGGTAATATATAAATATACAGATAATTCAACGTAAGAATTTTACTTCCGTTGCTTTTAATTTAAATAAGTGAAAATCATTTAAATTTGGTGTAAAAAAAAGTTAATTCTTCCTAGTGGAAGACGTCCCAGTTGCCTTAAGAAGAGTCATTGTTGTGTATTACAGCTATAAAGTGAAACATTTTATGTACTTTACTGTGTCAGTGAACAACTTTCCATGGACTAGTTTAAGACATATATATGGAGAGAGAGACTGGTAAGTACCCTTGCGTCTAAGACTATATCTGTATATATAAAGGAGAAAAGCGATATCTCCGGAACTATTAAACGTACAGTCCTGAAATTTGGCAGGTTTGTTCTTTTCCCGGAGTAGAGATCAGTTAAGAGAGAGAATGGATTTTTTACGAAAATCGATTCCCAAAGGGCATTGTAGGGGATTAAAGGGTATTATAGATAATTATTTCCATTTTTAAAATATTAGACCTGCTGTCTTGAAATATGGAAAATTGATTCCTTTCATGGAGTAGAGATCACTACAAAAGGGGTTTTGCAAAATTCGACGCCCAAGTGGGGTTACGGGGCGTTATAGGTAATTATTTTCATTTTTAAACTATCAGACGCGAACAGTATTAAAATTTGGTAAAAATATACCTTTCATAGAGTAGAACTCAGCTATAAAATCGTTTTTACAAAAATTAACCCCCAAGTGGCGTAGTGGCAAGTTAAGTGGCGTCATTGATATTTATTTCCATGTTCAAAGCATTAGACGTACTGTCTTGAATACTGGTAAGCAGATTCCTTTCATAGAGGAAATACCTGTGAAGCACGTGTGGGTTACGGCTACTTTATATATATAACCATATTAAAATAATATATATAGAGAGAAAGAGATTTAGACTATAATACCTAGCTAAATAGCTTAAGATAACTATAATTTGAAACGTATATGTACATTTATTGAATGAGATCGGATTTTTTTTGAAGAAACACTCTTCAAGAACAACTTGATCGAAAACATCAACCAATAATTTTTATTCTTGTAAAAAGGTGTTTTTCATTACTTTTTTTTAAAAATAGGTATCTCAATTTATTTCACATTTAATTAGTTTACTTACCAATTATCGCAAATATTTATTGAACTTATTTAAGTTTAATAAAAATAAAGATACTGGAACTTACAATATTCTTTATAATTTATTTTTGGCAATTACTCTATGGCATCAGCAAAATCAGCAATATTTTAAATTGTAGCATTTTATACTGTGACCTCAATAGGGTGCTTCAAAAACATCTGGTGAAATTGTGAATACAGTTACAACAGATCGAAATAACCGGATTAAGCATAGTATTGTTAGCATGGAAAAGTCACGTGCATGTGCTAGTACGTAAACAAGTATTAACAGTACGTTAATGGAAAAGAGGTAAAGTCAAAGGAAATAAACATTTTAATAATCAAGCTTTTAACGATAGGTGCTCAAACAGTGAAACAAGATTCACAGTAGTGGTGCATGGATTGGAGCATATTAACAAAAGTGTCAGACGTGTCACGCTCATTTCCAGCAACAACTAAAAGTTTGGCCACCAGATGTTCATCAGATTTCATGGGTATTTCATAAAAAAAGAATCTTAATACCGGGTGGTTATAATTAAAGTTACACTATTCAGAGGCCTGTCAAACCTGTTCTGTTCGCCAGATTTTGATGAAACTTGGAATTTAACTATATGGACTATGGGGGAAAGGTTTCTACAGTAAAAAAATAGTCCAAATTTTGACCACCGGGTGGGTTTTATCGATTATTTCTTACGCAAATCCGTAAAACCTCTACATAAGCTTGCAGTCATAGCCAGAAAATCATTCAACGTGTGTTTAGCATCGTTAATCATTCCCTTACAAAAAAAAAGTTCGAGCTTTACTGGTAAAACTGTTTTATCAGAACAGCAGCAACCACTTAGTTGCTGTGCGAGAATATCGTCGTTTAAAGGATCTGCAAAAATGCCCCATATCCCGGCATCACTCCCGTGAAAAAAAAACGATCTAAAATTCTCGCGCAGGGTATATCATACCCAAGTGTGTTTACAGTGTTTTTTTGCCTTAAAATTTGTATACAAAGGTTAAAAAGGAAGAAAGGTAGGAAATACAACATGTTTATTACATTTTGACACATAAATTTAGTTTTTTTTTCTTTTGATTGCATTGTTTTTATACTCCTTAAATATCGTCGTGAATAAGTGCGATGTTTTCACTGGATCTTAATTTTTTTTTAATTTGTACCTTTTTCAGACTAAACACATATAGAAGTAAACCTCTCTATCCTTTAAATTAAAAAATTTTGTAATTTCTTTTTTATTCTCTCTTATTTTGTTCCAGCAGTAGTCTTTTTTTCAAAAGTTCATCTGAAAGTGTATAAGATGTGTACCAGTTATCTCCTTTAAAATTGCGTTATTCTCAAATGATTTTGTGTCTTTAAATATAAAACATTTATTTTCAACAATGTCTCCCTTTCGAAATCTGGATCAATTTTAGTGGAGGAATCACACTTGCTGTTATACTCTTCATCATTTGATTTTTCCTCATCATATAACCGCGAAGAGAATATCTTCATCCGAAAATACTGTTGTACTATATCTATTAAATATTTTATCAATTAAATTAATTAAATATTTCTTTATCATAACTGCAATAATACGCCATAGCATAAGGTAGATTTAAAACTTGCTCATACATTCAATACTGTAACGGTGATTCACGCGCAGTCGATATCCGAAAAGGACTGAAAGTGTCGAAGAAGTCGCTACTGCTGTGATTGAAAAAGCCTCCAGTTCCATCTACTCTTCAGCCTGTAGTCGATCATTAGAGTTGTAGATGATTACGTGTATTTTTTTATCTTGAGGTTTCAACATTTGCATCATGTGGATCTTATACAGATACCATTTTAAAATGTAACGTAAAATTTTTTATACTGTCGACCATGGAATCTCCAACTCACGTGACACTGATCGATCAGTTGCTGAATAATAGATTGATCTGAAGGCTCTTTCAACCACAGCAGTAGCTACTTCTTCGATTCTTTCAGTCCCAACCGATTTTCATCCTCTTGCGGGCGGCACACCCAAATTTCCAGTCTCTTCAAATTTCACGATCATCTACCTCAAACCAATCCCCAATATGGGGCCTTTTCGCAGATCCTTTAAACGACGATATTCTCACAGAGCAAGTAAGTGTTTGCTGTCATTCTGATAAAACAGTTTTACCAGTAAAATTCGAGATTTTTTTTTGTAAGAAAATTATCAACGATGGCAAACACATTCTGAATGATTCTCTGGCTATGACTGCAAGTTTATTTAGAGGTTTTACGGATTTGAGTAAGAAATAATTGATAAAAGCCATCTGATTGTCAGAATTTGTACTAATTTTTTATTATAGAAATATTTTCCCCATGATCCATATAGCATAGATTCCAAGTTTTATCAAAATCCGATGAGCAGAACAGGTTCCACAGGCCCCTGAAAAGTGTAACTTTAATCGTAACCACGCGGTATAAACTCAAGAAAAGACTTTCGAGCATGGTAAACATTGAGAACGTGGTGGTCAAAAACTGAAACACCTCGCCATAGTTAATACGTCATTGGAGCAGTCACTCAATATGTGCATTTTTAACTCCATGCATGAAATGCATGTTCTGAGAAGTCTGAAATGGTTTAAAAGCATTTTGTTTGAAATCTAAGCTGTGATTGTTGATTAAAGCCAGAAAAGCGCATTCACCTATAGTGTTGCTCTCAATGATATATACTGGCCAGTGTAATATTTATTTTAAGTATAAGGGTTGTACTCAATTCCTCCAAATATCAAAATAAACAAATGATGAAATAGTTTAAGTATTTTCCTTGATAACCATATTAATTTTTGACAGTGAGAGTTTCATTCTATTGCGTATAACCAATCAACGCATGAAACTATGAATTTGATCAAATATATTACTGCAAATACAATACATAAAATATTTTTGCTATATATTTATATTTTTGTGCACTCGTAATTTATTTTAATTCATGTTTCGTTGATTTTTCTTATGCCACCTGATATCGATTGCGTCAGATCGATTGCGTCCCACGAAATTCATCATGGCAAGAGGCTAAATATACGCATGTTGTTGGCCGCAGCCTTCAGCACCATACAGATGACAGTATGATTTAGCTCAATTCCACCTCAATTATGAGGGATAACACTCTGGGGGACCTTCAGGGGCATACCACCACTCTTCCCCTTCCACAAAACTCACGAGAGGATATGCGACTCGACGGCTGTTTAGAGTACCCCCCTGCCGCAAAGGCCCTATACATTTACAAACATATATGCCTTTTCGAGGATTCGAACCCGGGCCTACTTCGCAGCAGTCAGCGTCGCTAGCCAGTATAATGGATGGACGACCATTTTAATTTATAAAAACAGCAAGAGCTTATGAGTCTAAATTAGACTACATTGTAAAATGTTCACTATTTACCGTGACATAAACATATTTGTACTTTACAAATAACGAATGGAGTATTTTTATGATTAAGTAGATTATTCGCAGTATATATATATTATTTATCAAGTAAGTCGCGCATCCGGTATAGTGGTTAGCGACAATGGCTGCTGTGCCGTAGGGCCTGGGTTCGAATCCCGGAGAAGACATGGATGTTTGTTAATGTATAGTGCCTTCGCGCAACATGGGGGTACTCTAAATAGCCGTCAAACTGCAAGTCCTCTCGTGTGGTTGGTGGAAGGGTAATAGGGGTGGGAAAGCCCTGACCAGTCCCAGGGTGTTCTTCCTCAAAATTGGGGTGGAACTGAGCCAAAACGTACTGTCACCTGCATGGTGCTCAAAGCTACGGCTAGCGACAGGCGTACAATCTAGCCCGATGCCATGATGAATTTCGTGGGCCTCGATCTGACTACGTCAGACAGGTGGCATTAGCAGCAACAACAACATTTATCAAGTAAGGTGTGTACCATTTAATGTCTGCATATTATAATGGCATTTTCATTCCAAAATCAGGAAGCGGTAGCCTAGCGATATCATGATCACAAACTCGTGGATGGAGTGCTATGAGTTCGAGCCCTAGCGTCATTGAAAACTCGCTGTGTAGAATAAAGGCACACCGCAAACAACCTATCAGTCGTGCAGTTTTGGGGATATTTGTTCCGCACTTCATGTCATTAAAATCTACTCTCTATTAAATTTGCTTGGATCAGCAGCCTTTCCCAACAATTGCAAAAGTAAGGGCAAGAATGATCCCTTACATCCTCTGTGTGGCAGCCGTTAAATATTATTTACTCTTTTTCTCCTTCCCGCCACGACATCCAGATTTCATTGAAAAAAGTGGGGATAATCAAAATGTTTTGGCTCGTAAGAGTGTGTGTGTATATTCATATGTGTGTATGCATGTATAGACGTATGTATTTATAATCATTTTGGAATCAATTCTCCAAGAATAATTTAGGAATATCACCACCGTTACGCACATCTTAAGGACTAATTCCTTTGCATTGTGCAAAATTCAAAAATGGTTTTAAAATAAGTTTTATGAATATAAAAAGCAGTGTATATACATACAGGTTGATATATGAATCTAAAGATAGTATCTTTTAAACAATTTTGTTTAAAACAATCTTTCGTCTGTGATGCATTTTGGAGTTAATTGTTCTTACGAAACTCTATTGTTCACATGAGAGACAACAGCCTGTTAATTTAAAAATTTAAACTACTTTAGTGTTGGATAACATTTTTATATTTAATTTTTAATGAAAACAATGATTAACAGAAGATAAAATCTAAATATCAGTCACTTGATTTTTAGGATTTAGCTTTAATTTGAGGAAAGCCCTTTTTTGAAATATCTTTAAGAACCGAACTCAACTTTGAAAATGATTCTGTAGCCTTTGACAAGTAAAAAATATTTTTTTTTAATTTTTAATTATTTTTACTGTATTTTGTAAAACTCTGAAAGCACAACCCTAAAACGCAAATGAAATTTATATATATCTATATATATATATATTTATTTTCAGAATCTTCTAAAATAATTTCCTTACATTAGAAAAAACTTTAAGGAAATATATACATATATAGTATGTCCTTTCTTCCTTTTCCATCTTTTCGCTTCCAAAAGAAAAGCACCTGGAGTTTTTTCTACTTTCCAAGTTGTACCTTTCAAAAGTTTCAACAATAGGTCAGAAAAGTTAAAAGTTTTGGAAAATAAAGTGAAAGAAACTTATATCAAATTCTGTCAAATTTTATTCATATTTCCATGCAACTTTCGAAATATTATTCGAAATATTTTCATGCAATATAATGTCAAACATTTGTAAAAATTTATTGATTTAATACAATATTTTCATCCCGCTTTTACTTGTTTTAAAATATATTATGTGCATCTCCATACAACAAATGTTTAAAAATAATACGTTCTTTTTTTAACAAATTTTGCTTTGGCGTTTATGCAAATTTCTTATCCCATTTGAAACATTTGTACTTCACGCTTATACTGTATTAAAATACGTTTAAAAGATCTAGTCGTACTTAAATTCTAAAAAAAATTGCGAATCGTCTACAGTGAGTCAAATACAAAAGACGATTTTAAAGTCTGTCGTTGAAAATCGTTTGTAGTATTTTTCAAAAAACTGTAATTTTCCTGCATGTTTTTTCTAAATCAATTACAAAAGAATGAACTTCAAACAAAAGAGTGCAACAGTTATTTATTTCTTTAAAAAAATAATTTCCCGTCAAAGATTTTTAAGGCTCTTAAACATTTAGATATGTAAAAGTAATTCAATTATCGAACAATTAAGAGATTTATTTAGATAAACTACATTGCATTCTGTACTAGAAGAGGTAGTTCGCACAATCGAAGAAAACACCTGCTCCTATCAAAGCAGTCAGAAAGAGAATTCGACGAAACTCTTGTCTAAAAAAGAATCGTCTTGCAAAACGGAGGAATGAGTCAAAAAGGACAATGTGCAACTTAGAAAAACAATAACAAGGAGTTATCGAAAAATAACTGGTCATTTTCTTACAAAAGAATTTAAGCATCAGACGTACCTTAAGTCCAAATTACTCTTGTGGCGGGGTGCTCATAGCATCCGCAGAAACAATTCTGTTTATCGACTACCAAATTTCTAACTTTGAAGAATCTGTCAACCACTAGAAAGATGTTTATTCAAGGAATGCTCATGCAGCTATAGCAGTGCTTCTAAAACTTTAAATACTTGCGACCCAATTTTCAATCATAATTTTCATCGTGCCTCCCATATAACAACAAAGTATTGAAATCAATAATAATAATATACTTTGACACTAAAGCAACAATACGACTTTAATTATAAATCGCACATATTGTCAAGATAAGTATTCCATTTTGTATATGATTTTATATGTGACAAGCCCATGGCTTAGTGGTAATTATTAAACTTTTTAATTAATTTAGTATTGATAAATTAATTACCAAATACATTGTGCAGTAGTGGTACACTTAGAAGTGTATTCTACCAGTAATAAATGTATGTTTTATTTTTTATTATGTCTGAATGTATTTTGTTTTGCTTCTTTTCAGTAAATTATTTTTAAATTATTATTTTTTGTTTTTGGCTTTTTGATACCACGTAAGGTTATCACGCCGCCCTAGGAGGCACGCCCCACAGTTTGAGGAACGCTGAGCTAAAGGGAAGGAAAAATACGTTCAGAGTGCACGTAATCCGGTTTCCGTAGTGGTTTGGTGAGGTGTCAGCTATGAAAGCGTTTCAGAGGCTCGATTTTGCAAGAAAGGACTAAAACCCACGGAAAACGTATATCAAGACTATTTTAGAGCCAAACGTATAACCTCTGAATATAGATATGTTTAATGTGAAATATTCGGTTTTCAAAATGATTATTTTGTTCAAAAGACGACCCAACGGTAAAACGAGTGACAAAGCGGTGATAGAAGAATGTTGCAGACTTTAGAGAACACGAAGACTTCCAACCATTCACTCCAGTCTTCGTGTTCTTCCCTCTACTGTAAATTGTAGTCAATATATTGGAGGCAAAGAAAGCATCCCAATTCGAACAATTTCAAAGATTCCTTAAGGTATCCGACTACTTGCGCTAAAACTTACATTGCTTACCATTACATCCAAGATTATCTTATAAATCGTAACAAGTCTCCTCTTACGTCAAAAAGATTTGTTTCATCTCAAAGTGTAACTTACGTCTTCTTTAAAGTGAATAATTTTCACTAGTTTCATATCATGGGGCAAGGATAAACAGGCATAAGGATAAGAGATAAGAATAAGGAAAAGGATAAAGGAATCCCGCCAAGCAGCGCTTTTTGTTGCTGGAACGGAATTCAAGATGGCGGTCTAGCGGCAAAAAATCCTCAGGTAGATAGTTTTAAAGAATTGTTTAAAATACATTGAAATATATTTCAAATGAAAAGTATAGGAAGAGATTGAGAATAACCAAGATCAATCAATAAATTATGAATATAAGAAAAAGTTACTTGTGCTAATAATAATATTATGCATTATATAATAGCCTTATATATTATTCATATAGTATGATTTAATAATAATTATTGTATATGATAATAATAATATAATATAATTTAATAGCTGTTATAAAAAGAATAATCATCGCATGATAATATAATAAAATTATTCATAAGAATACTCCTATAACATAATAATTATAAATAAAAAACATAATAATAATTATAAATGAATAACATAATAATATATATACATAAATAACATATGTAATAATATTTATATAAAAATATAATAAAAAAATAATTGTTTTCAGTAATTAATATTATGTTATTAATACATATAATAAAAATTTTGTTTTTATACTCTATTATTTTTAATATAATTATATAATATATATTAAATTTATTAATAAATATCAATTAAAGAATACCGAAAACTTGCAATATTCCAAAAACTGCAAGTTCCTTTAGCGAATTTCGTTGAACAAGAAACGTTAAAAAAACCGCATTTTTAAAAAGTAAATTAAAGTGAAAATGGTAGTTTTTTATAGCAATAATTAAAAGAATAACACTCATTCTTTCAAAAAAGATATCCTAGCACTCACCCATGATGTATTAGAAATATCCGTATTCGAAAATAGCCCAAAATAAAACCGAAGACTGAAATAATAACTTTATTAGCAAATGCAATGAAAATGATTCAATTGTTAAAAAAACCGAATTAAAATCGTCTGAAATTAATAGGATTTCCCAGGAAAAACAAATAAAAATGATTTCTATTACACGTTATCTCCACGGCAACCCCATGGCCAGATGATAAAAATATCAAGTTAACCATATTGTAATGTTATATATATATATTTCCCATCTTGGCGAATATAAACTTCAACTTGGCGCACATTCCCCATGATATCAAACTAACATCTAAGGTACTATATTTATTAATTAAAAGTTTTAACTGTCTGACTGTAAAAAGTATTATGTGGTTTAATTGTTAGATTAAATGCTTCAATAATACTGTCCATACACTGATTACTGCTAGCAAATAATAAATCCACATGCAAAATAAAAGATAAATAAAAAAAATAATAAAGTTAAAACTAACTGGATTTTTTTTTTCAATAACAAGTTTCTAAGAAAAATCTTTAACATGGAGTTGGAAATCGTTTGGCAATAGCATTAGTCAATGATTTCATTTAAACTCAATAACATTAAAAACTAAAACTGTACTGTTAAAAAACATTAAAATATATTGCATGTGTTTTTGTTTTTAAAAAACTAAAATCATTAAAATACATTAATACATAGCTTAATAAATGGATAACTCATAATTTGTGCTTGCATGCTAATGAATCAAACTAAAATCTTGCTAGCTCGAATTTAATTAATTTCTAACATTTTTAATTAATTTAAAATATTTTGATAAATAGAAAATTTTTAATATTTGTTTGATGCAGTTTTTATTGAGCAATAAAGAATTTCTTTTCCTCTGAATTTTTCTTACTTTTAATTTATCTTTTCAAGAAACTGACTGGCATTTATAAATCGAGTGACTATTGATGCATCCAAGGTTAGATTGCAATAGAGATGAATTTCTTATTTTTAATGCTTTCAAACGAAGACTGGACGTTTGAGTAAATATTTCAGTATATTAGTCTTAATTCTATAACGCGTAAGGACTTTGAGCCTGAGGAATTTTTGAAGTGACCGTCAATATTTAGTTTGACTTTAATAAAATTTAACTTTGAAGACAGACAAATTTTGAAGGATTAAATCGAATGCTGTCATCCTCGAAGTATGTCATATTAGTTATCTGATTTTCAGGGCAAAATATTTAAAATAAATATGACTTATATCAAAGAATGTACTTATTTTTTATTCTGCTTTATCTACAAGCTATGAAGTTTTACTAATCAGAAGATATGTCAGAAATAATTTGAAAACGTATCCATCGCACATTTCTCAATTAAAATATCTCTGGTAGTTAGAAACAAATTTAAATTGTGTTTAGAATTTAATATTTTTTTCCTTTAAGTTAACCCACTACGTATGGAACCGTGATTTTGTAAAAATATATAAATGAATAAATTTGTTGATGTTTGGTGTTACCAAGCCTGTTGGGTGGCGTGGTTAGTTTGTCACTGGCCTTAAATGCCTAAGATTGCGGGTTCGACCCCAGCCCAAGTCCATGAATTTTCGTAACGCAGACAATCGAAAGCGAACATTTCGCATGATTATGCGGCATGTAAAAAACCTTGAGTGCCTGTTTGGCTTGAGTGCTCTAGGAAAAATTGAAATCCTGAGAACGGTTTCGCATCGCCAGTGACTAGATGCTTTCCTCTGGGGAGGAAATTGGGCGTCAAAATTACCAGCGGTGATTGATATCCGCCTATACGGTGCCGCACTAAAAACAGATACTAGCTTCCGGCGAATGTACTAGATCTGCAATGGTAGAACACCAATCCGCAATCCATTAGAAATTTTTTAAAAATTATTTAGTGTCACCTGACAATGCACGTAAAATTATTTAAAAAATATATTTAAAATAAAAACTTTTTTGAATGCATTTTTTTGGTGAAAAATAAGGAAAGATTGACATATTTTCAAAACCTCTTTTATTTTAAGAAAAATGCTTCCATATATATTACCTATTTATACTAAAAAGGGAAGGGCATAACTAAGGAAATCCATTTGGGGACGAGACTTTGTGTAATAGTAATACTCCTTTAGGGTGTTCAATCCTCAATGTAATTCCGCCGAACGGGCAATCAATTCAGAGAAAATAGCCTTCGAAATTCATTCTTAGCTTTTATACAATTAAGTTTTAATTATCTCCAACGGCGCAGCAGTATGGTTGGTAGAATACCTGTTAACTACTCGGTCGGGTTTTTTTTTGTTTTAATTTTGAAATTCATTTAGTTTTCTTTACAATTAAATGTTTTAATTAAAATTTAATTATAATTTCTTACAATTATTTAAAAAAGGCATTAAGTATTTTATATAATTATAAAATAATTAAATTAATAATATATAATATACGCGCGCGCGATACATATTATTTTTATTATATTAATTATAAAATAATTTTTATAAGCAATTACTATAATATTTTATTTTATTGTTATAATACTTTTATTATTATAATACTTTACATATTTTATTTATAATATATTGTATTTCATTTTATAAAACTATTTTTGTAACTAATTTTTATATAAAATTTCATTTAATATTCATTATATTATATTTTTATAATAGATATTATTTATTAATAATTATAATTATGAAAAATAATATAAATATTAATATAGTTGCAGAAATTATTTTACTTTTTGAAAAAAAACAGAATAATTATCTAAAATATCATTTAAAACTCAATAAACCATTTTTAAATTATATTTTAAGTAGTTTATTAAATATTAAATCCTATAAAATATTAAATGATATTTCCAATCTCCCCTAAGGTCTTCTGCGATGCTGCTTTCACTTCATCTGATGACACAAAAAGGCGTCCCTGTAAATGTCTTTTCTTTGATGGGAACAGGTAAGTCACCCGGGGCTAAGTCTTGTAAAGGGCTTGGAAGCCCGTTACTGCGAGGTTTGGCGATGAACTTTTTCACCAATTGTGATCGATCTGCAGGTGCGTTGTCTTGCAAAAAATATCAGTCGTCATTCTGCCAGAACTGAGGCCGTTTACGATGAATGGGTTTCCTCAAACGACATCTTCAAAAAGTATGTAGCCTCAGAAATTTGTGGAAGTGTTTGGAGACTATCTTTTTGAACACATTGAGACACCAACGCAACATTTTCCACGTTGCGTGAAGTTGAAAGTCGTACAACGCATTCCTAGTCTACGATGCATTCTCAGCCATCCTTAAAACGCCGATGCCTTGGATCGCGTAAACCTTGGATCTCGTCGTGATAGATTCACCCTACACCTACCTCACTTAGCATTTCCAAAGTCTATAGTGGTGTTTTACCTAAGCGCTAACAGAATTTAATGTCCAATGCTGTTCAAGAAAAGCTATCTCTTCTACATCGCGCTGAGCAAAGCTAACTAGTTTCAGAAAATAACAGCTGTGTGTGTGGTTTGGTCACATGATATGGACTAAACCAACCTGGATAGGTAGGGGATGGTTCAGAGAATCCATTTCAAGTGGTTTTACTTTAGGTACTTTCCTTTGTCGTCAGTGATGGCCGCAGTCCCCGAATTTCGGATGGTACTACGTTTTGTTTTGTGTCTTGGAGTATAAATAATAATTTAACAATTAAATTGTTTATTCGTGAAAAGTATGCACCGGTTATGAGAAATAACATCATATAAAAACTGCCCATGTAGAACGAAACTATTGGCAATATTATTATAGAATATTGACACACTATTGTTGTAAAGAATGAGTTTGTGCATTAAATGTCTGACTCGTCATCTTGGCCAAGATTTAGAACTAAGAAGTGTGGGCTATAATTCAGAAAATGTTTGAGTTTTGAAAGAAATTGATCGCAGTAAAATGTACAGAACACAAGCAAATAAAATGAATACGGTTAAACTCTCATGAAAATTCACAATGGCCTAATTTCATTCGACGTTACAGTAACATGTTTAAAACAAACACGTTTTTCAAACCAATCAATTTAGAAATTCTTATGACGTCATACTCTCCTGATGAATGCAGTCACATGTTTCCAACCTATCAGTCACTGTGCTTCGTTTTTATCAACTTTTGATATTTATTTGAAACTTCCTTTAAGAAAACATATTAGTTATAAGAATAACAAATCATGTAATTGAACAGAGTACACATGATATAAAAGTACTTATATAATATGGGATTTTTTTTTTTTTGAAATTTGAGAAACATTTTTGGAAGAATATTAATACGTGAGCATCTTTACCCAATTATCAAATTTTTAAATTGTATCTTAATTTTACAATCACAGCAACAAATACGAGACTAATGGCACCTTTGAATTTACTGGTCACGTGATTGCCTTTATCATGCAACAGTCATGATTTTATATATAATCGATTCCATATGTAATTTTAAGCGTAAAACATTAGTATGGAAAAAACAAAAACAACTTATGCTTGGAAGAAGTCATGCTTTATTTCTGTCTAGCAACAAAATATAACACATTAACGCAAAGCTAAAATTTTGATGGAAGTAGTTTATGTGATACATATTCAAATCGTAGCTAAATCGCCTATTTCGAAAGTCGGAGATAATCTCATGAATTGGAAATGTCTGTTGGATCCATAAAATTATGGAAATTCGTAGAAACTGAGAAATATAGGAAGTTCGTAATCTTATGCAGAGATTCCGCACATTTTGGCATTGTATCCTTATGCAATAACGCTGCTACAGAGTATTTAGGTAGAAGTGAAATAGCCTCAACAAGAAAGAAGTAAAGATTATTTATTACGATGTTATCTTAACGATGGTTAAAACTGTTTACTTACTTGTTAAACGGATGAGTTCTGTAATGATTGCTTTTTAGATGGGCATCACTAATTATTCAGAAAGTTCTTGCGACTGGAATATTTATTCATGAATTCAGTTT
>BMAO01005048.1:0-28126 GCA_019973975.1 Trichonephila clavata
AACTCGGACGTGAACTAACACAATTTACTCTCTAATTTCTTTTTAAATAATGTGCACCGTACATGAACTCTTGCAATTCAAAAATCTATAGCTGAAGGCCTTGAACACTAAAGGCTGGCTCTTGATCACCTCGCATCCGAGAGATCATCACTTTGGTAATCTTCAATTCTTACTTTAATAATCTTAGATTCTCACTTCAAAAATTCTCAAAACTAGCAAATACAGAATTATATAATAAACTTAATTTGCATAATCACGTTTCTTACCTTCGGCGAAAGTTAGTTGAAATAATTATTTCTCTTAAAGAATCCTCAAGAAGTTAGTTAGATCCGCGTATAGTTCCGTCACAAAGTTAATATAAGGATATTTTCTAGCAATAAAATTATCATATAACTTTGATTATAATAAACATCTTCAATTGGTCTTAATTTCTTCATAATTGTGTTCGTTCCAAGCAGCAAGTAAAAATCAATTACTAATTTTTACTTCTTCTCTCCAAAATTATATTAGTGTGTTCGTGTCTGTGAGGTGTGTTAAAAAAGAATATGTGGACTCTAATTGTTCAAGCAGACACAAATGAAGCAAGGAAGGATTGATTTTTGAAAGGTTATTTAAGTTATTATTGCTTTCTACGATGATTTACGGTCTAAATTTTTCTAGTCTTTTAGATACGTGAAAAATTTATATCTGTATTTCTATCTAAAAAGGAAATTTATATTTATTTACAATGTACACAAAATTAGCTTCAACCAATAAAACAATGTTAAAAATATTTGCATTGCGAAGGAGAATTAGAAGACAAAGATAATTGGATTACTTGATTCACATTATATAATTAATAAAGTAAACATGTCTCTTAATGAACAAAAGAAGAAAATTATGTTAGAAATAACTCTTTTAAACTTTTTTTGAAAATAGCAAAAACCTATTCTATGCAAAAGTACTCTACACGATATTTTATTCAGTATAAAGAGTACATGTGGAGAAATTTCTTGTTAGTCTTTTGAAAAGAAGTAATAAATCCAAGACATTTATTGGAGTATTAGACATGGAAGAAATTGTTTAAAGCTATAATTTTAGAATTTTAATACAATTATTTTTTCCAAATACATACTATTCATCTACCATTAAGAATATCTTGTTTTGCTTAGAGCAGTTTATTTCAATTTCGAAATGTACTATTCTCCTTCAAATCAGGAACACAAGACTAATATTTTTGCAGTAAATCTAAAACGAATTGTACCTCAAATATAGTTTTTAAAATTAATGGATCTGGTATTCGAGCAATCATTAAATATGAAATTCAGTATTTCTTCAAAATAAAGCATTTGCTTTATAAGTGTGGTTTTATTTTTCAGTAAGAAAATCGCTAAAAAACGAATTGATTCGACTTTTTTTTAATTGCAGCTACAATTTGAAGCTGCGGAAGAACATTTGGTTTAAGTCCATGTAATTTCGTAACTCACTCAACAAAGAAGACATCTTATTTGGCACCTCTATCTTAATTTTTTTTAAATCGACAAAAGTTTTACATTTTTAGTCCTTTTATATGGCAGGTTTTAAGCTGCATCAGAGCTCAAGTCCATGACTCAAGCCCATTAACTCAAGCCCCATGCCTCCTCCGACCCATGACTCAAGCTATTAACCCACAAGTAAGACACTCGATTACCGTGGCCTCATGAAAAAACATGAATACACACACAATTAGTGTAACTTATCGATAATAATTTCTGATAAAGTGCCAATACTTCAATAGATAATATTTTTTTATGTGTAACATCTTTTCCTCTCGGTTTCTGGAGATTTGTAAGAGTGATTTCGTGAAAAGGGACGGAAATGTGTAACATAAAGTTGGGGAAGTGCGCGCTATTTAATTTGACCAATCATCGCCCTTGGTGGTATCTCTTCACTCCGTTCGCAGTGAAGTTCTGTTTTTTCTCCTTCATTTGGGAGGGGCTCCACCACCCCCTTGAGGTCTAGGCCGTGGGATCTTTAGCTGGATCTTACAACGATGTATCCCCGTGAGGTCCAACTCTAGTAGCCATCAAGCAGCCAGCCTTTTTTATATTGATAAATTAGCATTTCACAATATTCTAATTCAAAAACTCGGTTTCGTTTACGCTTGATTCTAAATCCACTTCGCACACACCAGCAAGTCTTATTAGACTTCACCAAGGATAAACTTGCGATCCTTATGCTCAGTTGTCAAAGTCTGAGGGCTCACCAAACAAATTTCGGCATTATTTCACAAAATTGTACGCTACTCATGTTGGAAGAGACATGGTTAGATAATGACGAACGTATTTTGATACCTAATTTCGATTGCTGCGTACAATTTAAATGACTGGGCCACAGATCAGACCAACTATCGCAAACAGAACAACTCATATGTTGTAGCTCCTCATATGGATATTACTTATCGTCAAACAAGTGGCCTGAGTATTGTTTGTCAAGATATTGGAGACATATGTGCGGCAGAATGCTTACTTGAAAATGTGATTTCGACAAATAGTGATTTCGGTGGTCGTATACATTTATCCGAATCAAACGGTTCAAAAAATTAAAGATTTCCAGCATTTTTTACTTTTATCATATACCGGAGGTGGTTCTGCTCTTTTTTTTTTAACTATCACTGGCTTTCCATGATTTTGAGAGGTGATTTTTTAAAGTTAACTTCAGTTTGCTAGAAGCCGAGCCACTCATAGCTTTTTTGAATGATGAGCTCAAGCTCGAAATGATCACAAATCGAAATGTTTCGACAACTAACAATGCTACTGTTACTGACGCTATTCTTCAACGGTTTTTAAATACTTTGAAATCACAAGTATATGTGTCTTATTTTAGTTATCATTACCCGCCCTTCCCCAATTGAAACAAGAATAATTATTTTTCATAAAACAAATTGCGTTACTCCTTGTGTTAATCAAATAAAATTTTCATTAAAGCTATAGTTATTCCATAGAAAATGATTTCCAATTCTACTCGATTCATTTTTTCCAGGATTTAAGTTGCTATTGCGAATTTAACATGGTAACATGTTAGATGTTACACATCGTATGCGACTACTGTAAGGCTCGTTTTTTTATTATTATTTTACAACGAGAGAATTTGAATTGGTGAGTTTGATGCTACACATTGGGAACTCGCAAGTCTGTGGTTCAAGCTTTCCAGCATCATTTAAGTTAATTGTTATTATTAACGTTTCTGTTTAAGTGTTTTTATAGGTTTCCGCTAATTTTTAATGCTAGCCATTAGGATATTTACACACTGAAAGTTTAGATTGAAAAATTGTTGAGTGTATAATATTTTGTGATCTCCATTTCGTTTCAGAATGTTTGGAAAATATATAAGGTGACATCACAATAGAGATTATAATTAATTATTTACTTAGAAAGAGAGCTTGAATCCTTGAAAAGATATACAGGTATTGTAACATTTAAGAATGTCTTTATTTATACAATTAAAAAAAAATCGTTGTTTTGCAACTTTAAACGTAACTTTAAAACTTATAGTAAATAAATTAACCCATGAAGAACATCAGAAGAATATCAAACATTCAATGTAACTCATGCCTTGAAAAAAATCAAGATCAGCCATGAGTTTGAGACCACGTAAACCAATCGAATACCAAAGCTTTAATTTCGGTACATGTTACGCAATAAAGCGTAATAAATTTTTCAGAATACCTGAACATCAGCAACTATAGGGAAAAAGGAACGTTTCTTTAAACATGAACATGTTTTGCAAATACCTAACTGAATATATATTTCAATGCCGAAAAAAAAAATTCATACAATGTGGAACTGTAGTTTAAAAAAAAAGCGTTTATATATTTGAAGATAGTAAGGACTTAAATGATTTTAGCCAGCATTCTTATAAGGTGTCAGAATATATTTAAAACAAAAAATATATTGTTCATTATGTTTTTTTTTTTTTTTTTGTAGATTATTTTGGTTTTAAAATTTTTTGCAATGATTTATTGAAAATTTATGAAATTTATACTTAAAATCTGACGAATGATATACATTTTAATAAAGTCACAGAAATAATACAGTTATCTTACTTTAAAAGTATTTGTTCTTAAAATTTTTAGGGAAAATGAACTTTACATTCATGTTATTCTGAAAAACATTATTCTTATTTTCCATTGCATTAAATATTAATGAGTTTTGCAGTAATGATGACTGTACGAAGCAATATTTTGGTCTTCGTATTAACATTTCAATTTCACATTTCGCTCTTACAGTTATTTAGAATACATATTTTTTACTTTATGTATTTTAATGTCATTTTCTTTAAAATACAATTGTTTTTGGTTTGAGAATACATTTTTCTTAGAATATAAATTCGAATTGTTACGCTTGTGAGTGTAGTACATTTAAATAAATTAATTTTAATTAAAACAAATTGTAATTGTACGAAAAATTTGAAAAAATATTTATTTGCTGATGTATGCGTTATTATCATGTGCATTTTTCAATGATTTTATTCATTAAAAAGATTTTAAAATATACCTATATTTTAAGTTTATTTCTGAATAAATAATGCTATAGCTGTGCCTGCGTAACAGAATTTTTACCTTAAATTTATCAAAACGTACAAATTTGATAACATATTAATAAGTTTCCAAAAATTCATAAAATTGCCTACTAAAATGGTGAAACTTTACTTGAAATAACTTATTTTCCCTATTTTGATTCTGTATGTTCATTCGGGATCTTTGTGCATGCTTAAACAAAAATTATTTATGTAGTGTGTTCTTTCAGATGCATTTTTAATATAGAAAGTATTAATTCATTTATTTGGGAATTTTATAAGCATATAGTTATTCTAATTACGAACATAGATAGGTTCTCCTTAATTTGTATTTTAAAATCTCATTAAAATTTTTTAAAGTTTAAGCATTTTTACCGAATTTTAAACATAAAATTTTGATCTTGCAGTTGATTTTGTACATTTTATCATAAAGCAAGACTTCTATCTATTCGCGTAATATTGATAGTTAATTAAAGAACATTATTTTTATATGAAATTAATTAATTCGAATTTTTCGCTTCTTTCCTTGTCAATCTATACTTATTTTACGTTTTATTTTTCAGAAAGTAAAAATTTATTCCAGTAAATTTAAATTCCGTAGATTTTTTTTTGTAGAGAAATCATGTACGAGGGTCATTCAAGTCAATCCGGGACTTATTTTCAAAACAAATAGAACAAATTTTAAAGTATGGAGAGTGGATATTTATTTTTCCACATAACTTCCAGCTGCATTTATATACTTATTCCAGCGTTTTATTAATGCCTGTAATGCTTCGGCATAAAAAGATTTCTCATTACGACAGAATCATTAAAGGAGATCATTCTTAACTTCATCGTCAATGTTGAAATGTTTTCCCTCAACGAGTTCCTACCGAGTGAAAATCACTTGATATTATGTCAGGAGTATAGGGAGGGAGTTAATATCTCTCAGTCAAGTTGATGGATTGTTCGAAAGTGCGTTGAGCTGTATGCGGTCATACAAAAAGACCACACTCTTTTTGAAGAAACCCGGTAGATCCTTCCCTAAACTACGCAAGCATGCTTTCGTCAGTAAACTCCGTCATGCAGAACATGACAGAGTAATACTCACTGTTGATAGTGACACCAGTGAGTAAAAAATCTACGTAAATCCCTGTTTAGCCTAGAATAAACTTTCTACAACTTTATCAGCAGACGTAACTCTTCGAAATTTCTAGGGAGGGGTGAGTCCGCATGCTTCCCCTGCATGGATGCTCTTTTGGATTCTGGGGGGGGGGATGCTGAACCCATGTTTAATCACATGTCATGATGTGATTCACACAGAAATTCCCGAAATTCTCTTTCCTAGCTTTCCTACAGTTTTCTATAGACTTTGGAACCCCGCGTGAACTTACTTTTCGAAACAACAAATACTCATTAATTATTATGTTTACTGTTTCAATCGACAGATTATACACCATTGCAATTTCAAGATTAGTTATGAGACGAATGTCCGGGATCATCTGCTCCACGTGCTGAGTTCTCGGGAATGACTACCGTGGGCTTTGATCCATCACGACCGGGATCGTTAGTAATAGAGATCCTGCCATCTCTGAAATGCTCACGCCCGTCAAATGTCTTACTGTGACTGAGTGTCTCATCACTGTACTGAGACTGAAAGATTCTGTAAATTTCAGCAGCCTCGTTCACTAAAAACTACATCACAACACTCTGCTTCACGTAGACATTCACACTGTTGACCGCCATCTTGAATAACAGTCTATCCAAAAGCTCAGGAAATTACCAACGTCTACCAGCAACTGGTCACATGTTCTAGTCTCTACTGCATACAAAACCACCAGCCTGGGAGTCCTTTTAAACCTGACAAGAAAAAAAGTCTCAGATTGATTTGATCAATCATCGTATTTATCGAAGGTAAATGAACATAAAACCATTTTCGGTTATAGAATGAGTATCTCGTGAAAATGAGCCATACAAGTATTATTTTGCTAACAGTTTTTTTTTCCATCCAAAAAAAAAATTTAAAAAGGTTTTTTATGCGTTTTCTAAAATGAGAAATAGAAATTCACAAAACCTAAGCAATATTAAAAAAGAATCAAATGTTTAGAAATTACATTCATGTGTATGTGTGAAAACTAGTTTGTTACCAGTTAATCTTAAATGTGTCCAGTTGTGTTTTCCATCCTGATCATTACAGTACCTCTTAGAAATGTATAGATTTCAATTGTTATTATAGTAAATTTTTAAATAATTTCTGTGCAATAATGTTTTTTTTATTTGCTCGTTTATTTTAATCTAAGATTTCTGAACATCCAACAAATGTGCATTTATATGGAAAATAAAATTAAAATACTGTGGATATGTTACCTAATATGAATTATTTGGATAGCTTTATTTTATATTATCAAGGATAATGCAATAAATCTGTATGTCCAAATACTTTAAAGGTTTTTTAAAGGTTAACAAACCAGTATAGCTTGTAGTTTACAAAGTAATTTATAAGATTATATTATAAATGTGCTATTAGTAATCTTAAAGAGACCTTTATATACAAACTAATTCGCCCACACAAATACATTTTTAACTCTATGTGAATATCTAATGATAATTCTGTATGCATGCAGGAGTAATTTGTTTTTCTCATTCCGAAAAGCATTTCGCAATTACGTAAATTACTACTGCTGATGAAATATTAATGTATGCATTACATTGTTTCTAGTGAACTTACGTTTGCCATGAATTCACACTTTATTGCAACCTCGAACAATAAGCGAGTATTATTAAAACATGTGTGCCGTTTTACCTAGATTATTTGTGCCTAGATTATTTTATTTTCAATCATGCAAAAGTAGTAATATCGAGAAAATTCATTTGGCTACAAAATGATACTTAATAAAAATAGTTTATATGCAGCTAATATTTTCTTTATATGTTGATATTTTATGTAAGTAATTGTGTTGCACCACATTTCCAATGAAGTTGTATAGTTTTACCGGTACTTTAATTGCAAATCTGAATCATATTTTAGTTATCATTCATAAAAACTTGGTGAAACAAATTGTTTATGAATGTTTGAATGTAAAGACATCCTTTTATGTGTTTTTATTGTTTGTGTTAATTTATTCAGTCATTGTATTTTTAATCAAAGACCATGCTTGAACGTATGTATGAAGTATTAGTTTTCTTATGGGATTTTTACCGGTTCATTAAGCCTCTTAAGAAACATGTTTATCTAATAATACATATTATTTTATAATTAGTTTTAATTCAAAACATATATATATATAAAATTGTTATGTATAATTAAATAAAATAAGGGTGATTTTTAAGAAAGTTATTGTAATAGTTCAGGTTTGATCTTTTATATATGAATTAAATATATATGTGATTTTGCAATTTTTAGATTATTAAAGCTTTTATCATAACTATTTTTGACGGTAAAAATATTTTAAGAATGTTATGAAAAAGCCAATCCGCAAGCCATAGAAATTTTTTTCTTAATCCAATCCATATAATTCACTCGATGCTTTCTATCTTATCAAAGTACACCTTTTTGTTAAAAAAAATATGCAAATAAAGAAACATTTGCTTGCTTTGTATTAAGATCAAAACTATTTAAAATAGGAAATCTTTATATTTTACTATTTTTTTTCTTAGAAGACACCATATAAAATTCTTGTACTTTTTTCTTTAATTTAAATCATAATCCATATACCAAAAATTAAAATCCATATTCTGTATTTAATATATTTCTTATGAAAGTTGTGTACCCAATTTTGTTTCTTCTATATATTTGTGTTAGATTCCAAAACTTTTATTAATTCTATACTTTTTACATTATGTGAATTTTAAATATTTTATTATGTAAATTATATTTATTTTAAATGCAAAATATTTTTAAGTACTTTCGAAATCATTCTATTTTTCATAATCATTTTTGTAAAGCACACTTCAAACTACTGTAGTTATTATATTGAAAATGGGATATTTTAAGCTCCATCTTAAATTACACAAAAATCATATACATTTTATTACAGTCAAAAAATTAATATATTTTGAATTTAAATTCATATTATGCAAGGTAAATTTTTTCTCTAGAAACATTGCAATATTTTTTCAGACAGTTGAATTAGGTATTTCATGGACCTATAAAGGCCCCAATTTCTGAATAACGCAATAAAAAATAAAAGTGTGTATTAAAAAAAAAATCACGCCTTTACTAAAATGTAAACAATAATACAATGAAATCCTCTTTACTATATATACTTGTTTTTAGGTTTGAAAAAAAAATGTGGTAGCTCAGGGAATTTTTTAAGCCAAAAAGTAGTCGACAAGTTTATATATATATATATATATATATATATATATATATATATATATATAAATTATACTTTAAATTAGTTGTATAACTCAGTACTATATTTAAGGGAGAGTAAAATTGAACTTTAAAAGTAGCTGCATTAAAAGAGGAATAAAAAACTGAAATTTAGAGAAAGCAGAAAAGTCCTTAAAATGTGCTCGTCAATCTGATAAATATCTTCTCCATTCTCAAACATATTGGTTGAAAATATTTGAAAAAAGCCAAATATTTACAACATCAACTTAATATATTTTTGCACTAATTGCTCAATGTGTACGTATTTTTAAAAGGAAAAAGAGTTTATATTTCAAATTTTGGTAAGTTATTCTAATTTTTTTTAAGAAATCATTTGTACGTATATTTAAAAAGAAAAAAGTTTATATTTCAAATTTTTGGTAAGTTATTCTAATTTTTTTAAGAAATCATTTGTACGTCTTTTTTATAAAATATTACAGGTATTTAAATAGAAATTGACCCATATATTGTTTCAGTAAATATTCTAAAATATTATACATGCAAAATCTTGACATTCTGAACACATTTTATTCGCGTGCTAAGACATAAGTTTTTCCAGATGATCATTTCTTTTTGGCATTATGATTTATGATTCATGTGGAAGAACTATTTTAGTCACAATCAATTCTTTCTTTGCAGTGTCGATGGATTATCACATAAATTTTAAACATTATTTCTGACACTTATTATTGCTAAATAAATTTAGTAAAATTCTTTGAAGTATAAATGTTTTTCAAAAAATTAAAATACATAAAAAGGAAATAATTTACATTATTGATTACAATAATCTCCCAATTTTTTGTACAACTTTCAAGTTGTTTTTAGTTAACCCCTTCCCGTCCCGAGCTGACCTCGGGCAGGCGATACGTATCAATCTAGCTCATCGCGAATCAACCTCGAGGACTGAAAATTTACTCTATGAAATCAGTCTATCTCGAATTTTTTAAAATGCTCTTTTTATGGTATCAGATCATTGAAAAGTAACACTCGGTGGTATTTTGTGCAAAAAGTGGACGTACTTCTTTTGATCACCCTGTGGTGGATTAGAACTCTTGACCAGGATTCGTCAGCACGAAACATACCACTAGACTAAAGTGATTACCTCTGTCTGGAGGTTGTTACTGTCTTATTTGGATACCATCACAGTAAAAGACTTTGCATTTTTGAGTTTTTAAAAATAAAAGTTATAGTTAATTATATAAAATATAATATGTATAATGACATATATGTTGTATGTTACGTATACAGTTATAAATATATATATATATATATATTTCAAAAATACACACAAAATAGTTATAAACCTAAGATAACTATAGTCATGATTGTATAAAGTCCTAGCCATAGTAGTACTAAAGCAAACTCCTGGTCTTAGGAACCAGGATTGATATTTTAAACAAAGTTTTGAAGCCAGCCTACCTTGACATGTATTTGCCAATACTCTGGGCCATAAGGAAAGAGTAAGATATTTCTAGAGAAGTTAATCCATTATTACAAATAAAAACATAATCTATTACATAAAACGATAATATTATAGCCTATAATAATTACTAGAATATGTTAAACAAAGCTAAAACAATTAGATAAAGACTTACCTCGTGAGAACAGCAAAACCTTTTTCCCGGGCAACAGAAAGGTGAACATCAGTAACGCACAAAAATTAGTAAGTTTTGAAAAAAAACATAAAGTCTATATATATAATATATTATATATATATATATATATATATATATATATATATATATATATATATATATACATATATATATACATATATATATATATATATTTAAAAATTCTATTTTTTTTTTAATTTATAGTTTAATATATATATATATATATCCAGCTAGGGGGATGGTTGGTTTGTCACTGGCCTTCTACAACCATGGTTGTGGGTTCGCCCTCGGCCCAAGGGGGATTTTCAGGGGCTTTGTCTCAGCAAAATTAAATCCTAGTGCTGGTTTGCATCGTAAGAACTCAAGTGTCTCCATCTGGGGAGGCAAAATTACTTGCTGTACTAGGTGCCTATTTGATGTTCCGCTAAAATGTGATACAAGCTCCTGGGGAATGTACTAAGTCTGAAAAGTTTAAAATACCAATGCAAAGCTCCATTAAATATAAATAATGTTAGACATTTTTAAAAGGGATTAGAAGTGAAACTAGGGTGTGTTGCACTGATATTATCATCGCAATACTTACGATGCAAAATTTTCAGATACGCTGAAAAAACATTTTTTTTTTCAATTCTATTCTCTGGGAGTCTTAAGCAATCAGAAAAACTCAAAGTATTGTTGGGATTTTAAGCAAAAAGATGTTTTTTTTAAATAAATGTTTTTTTAATTTATAGAATTTAATAGTATCGAAATTATATAATTTTCATAAAATTCACAAGACTTGAACTTCCGTTATATCTACAATTTTTTTAGCAAGGATATTATTTACTGTTGTTTAAAATTAATTAAACTGAAATCAGCATCTAGTTTTAAAAAATGTAATTTTTTGCACATACATAATTAATTCTTCAATTATTCATTAAAAAGAAATTAATTATTTAACATAGTTATATTTCTTCTACTCATGGAATCGTTCATAGATGTCGGAGACAAGAATTTAATTATTATTGGGATTATCAACCATGTAAACCAACTATTTTACAAAAATATATTTTAAATATTATTTTAACAAACAAGAGTAAAAAAGAGAGAGTTTTAGTAAACAAGCAAAGTATGGAAATCAGAAATCATTTAAAAGCGTATGTGTTTGAACATCCCTGATTTGAGAAATCTTAAAAATTAATGTACTAAGCAATCCCAAGATAAGAAATATTTCTTTTGAAGAAATATGAAGAAAGAAAAATTCATTATTTGTGTGGTGAAAAAAAAAATGGCCTTCTCCCAGACGTAGAAAGCACCAAATCCTTCCTCTTTCCTCTTTCCCACTACTTTCAAGAATGGCCTATCAACGACCAGATTTCTGCGTTATCTCTTTTAAGTAGAAAAACAAAACTTGGAATGCTGCAATAAATCAAATTATCGTTTTGGCTTAAGGAGATAAAATCTTAAATAAGTTTTTTTCCCTCACTTTAAAAGTTTTAGGAGGTTTTTTTCTTTTCTTTTATGTAATATTTCTTTCTTTTGTCCCATTTCGACGACTGTGATTCCTAAATGAAAAAAGAACAAGTGAATGAGTGAATAATAACGTCGCACTTTTCAGCTACTCGAAGGCTTTTGGCAAAGAACCTCGTAATTTTGAATCATGGTCAAGTGATGAGGAGGACACCTGAGCTGGCACATCCTCCCCTAACTACCACACCAAATCATCGGAAATATGTTTGAACATTCACCACATCAACATAGACTATCAAAGATTCTTAATAAAAGAAAAACATTTCAAACTTATTTATTCCAGATCTGTGTTATGCCATTAGTTCTTGGGTAAAAGAAATCGCTTCTAAGTACATGTATCAAACACATTGATCATGCTAGGTAAAAATCATTAGCAAAAGATAATTTTACAAAATCTGTTAAGTGTTTGAACTAGTATGCAGCTTATGTAAGAAACGAAAGACATCTTTCTTAAATCATAGTAGTTAAAAAGGAAACTGACGATACAAACACTGGAGCTCATTGCTCGAGTTATACTGAACAGATCTGAGGGAAATTATGCTTTATATAGATCATGGAACAATGGTTAATAAGAAGAAAAAAAACTAAGCAATGATTCAGTGGTTATGTAAATGGTAAGACAAAAGATCAAATAAAAAAAAAAACGACAACAAATATATTTATTATATTTATGTGTCCTCGATTAACATGCCTATTCGTGAAAAAGAAACAAATGCCCGTTTTAGGTAAGTAAGGTATCCGACTACTTGCGATAACCTTTTTTAAAAAAATGAAGAAACGGCAGTGCTTCTCAAACTTTCAATATTTGCGACCCAATATCCAATCAAAATTTTTATCGCACATCCCTCCCCACTCCATACAATAACAATGTATTGAATTCAATAATACTATATTTTGACGCCAAAGCTACAATACGACTCTTTAGTACCACTGGCGTATATAAATGATGCACTCAGCCAAAGCTATGATTGCCTTGGACGTATATGTGCGTCTTTCCGAAGTACGATCTTTTCTGCGCACTATTATCCCTTAAATAGATTCGAAGGCTTAGAAATGCAATAAAAGAACCTTTAAAATTGATTACAACTAATTTACATTTCCAAGGATTTGCTTTCCCATCTCTTTCCATCTTCCCCAGTACATCACATACGCGAGCCTACGCGGGAAACGGTGGCATTGAGGAGTGAATCGTGTAACTTTTAATTGGCAATCAAGGGATTAATTATAAACCGTATTAATTATCAAGATAAGTGTTAATTTCTGTATATAATTTTATGTATGACAAGCCCATGGTAATTATTAAGCTTGTTCTTAATAGTATTGTTATATAATTAATAAAGTACTTGTGTGTGTGTGCAGAGTACTAATACATTTATAAGTGTAAATGTATATTTTATTTCTTATTATGTCAGAATGTATTTTGTTTGTTCATTTCTATAAATTAATAATTTTTTTTCATTAATCCATTGTTTTAAATTTTTCAATACGCCCACGCCCCTTCGAAGAGTTATCATGCCCCCCTATGGGGGTGCGCTCCACAGTTTGAGAAACTCTAAGATACAGAGATTTTTTTTTTTTGTGGTTTTTAGATATATTTAGTCCATTTTAATAAAACAATGCTAGAGTTAAGAAGAGAAAAATAAATTATTATTACTAAAATGGGAAAAAATGGTTAAAAATTTAGAAAAAATTACATAAACCGGTCAAACACTGTACAAATATTCATTAAGAGATTCTCAATTTTTCAATTTTGATGGGTTATTTTGGTATTCATTTTTGCAATGACCTTCAGGATAAATGATATATTTTAGCTTTTACAAAAACTAGAGCACTTTATCTTAGTTAATATATGAAATAGTTAAAAAAAAACAGTGATTGTATTCACATAAGGGACTGTAAATTTTTTAATAAATCAGTGATTGATAAAGTTGAAAGTAAAAACACTTCTACTATTATATAGGACATATACAAAAAAATTTAGTTAATTACACTAAAAATTTTCTGAGCAATCGCTTTCCTCGTTTAAGATTTTTGAAAAAAAGACACATTTTGAGTAAAACGGATTTTAAATTTTGACATTTCGTTTAAAGTATGGAATTTGCTTTACTAAAACATTTGCAGTTTTTGTTCTAGTGAATGAGAAATAAAACTCTTGGCATTTTTAAAAGCTCATAAGACGGTCTACAAAATAAAATCCTAAAAAAAATGTCAATTTCTGAAAAGTTTACCAGTTTAGGGTAGTCAGATACCTTAAGTGCCAAATGCAACAGATTACACTTACCGTTTACACAAAAAACAGCATACAATTTACCAGCTTTTTTTCCAGTGCCAAATATGCCACTTTGATGGCCTTTATTTTGATTTCTAAAGAAAGTGATACGTTGTAATTTATTAAGAGCAAGCATCAAAATCAAAAATAAATACATCGGAAGGGGTCATTTCCTTTCTAAGACGTAACCATTATAATCAACCAAATAAAGTATTTCAATTCAAATCCTGCTAAAAATAGAAAGATTGAACTATGTTTAATAGTTTAGTAAAATATAGTGAGAAATTAGATGTAACATAAGAATAAAGATACATTCTTGAGTATTCAGTAAAATCTGATGTATGCACTGATATTTGCCAAAATAACTAATGTAAAGGGGCAATTTCTTAGAATATTTCTTTCCAAAATTAATGGGGCAAAATTTCATTTTTCATAAATGTTTCTTAACTTATAATTGAAGTACTTGTAAAAAAAGTATGATCTAACTGCTGTTAACGTGAAAAAAGACATAAATTCATTTTCCTTTCTTTTGGAAAATATAATTTGAATTGCACATTTTTCCTCTATTATTTTCTTCAACTTCATATACATAATAAATATTCTGAAAAATTGCATTTTTCGAACAAGGAAACATATTTCACTAATCACAGAAATGAAATCTTTTCGACCATTTTTTTATTAAATAGAAAATTAAAGGTTTAAAATGTTTTGTATACTTATATATCTCCAAAATTATTACACAACTTAAATAACAAAAATATGCATGCAAAATTTACATCTCTCATAACTTCATTTTGAAATACAGGCAATAAATAATTTCAGTGATTTATCGTTATCACAGTAATATCAATTTATTAGAAAACAATTTGCATTTAATCAAAAAAATACTTATAATGAAATGAATTAGAACCTTGAATTAGTTAATTTTTTTAAATTTAAAATAATAATATTTAAAACAACAAAAAGGGGAAACATTTGCTACCACTTTTACAATACAAAAATAAAAACAAAATTTTCATCAATGAATTTTTTTATCTCTTTAAAAGTTTGCATAGATTTGATTCTTCAAACAATATAAATTTATTTTTAATTTAACGAAAAACAATCTGGAAATTTAGAGCGTGATAAGACATTCTGGAAACTCATGAGAAAGAAGGAAAATAACACAATGATTTTTCTCTCTTCAGTTTCAAATTACAGTCTACAATGTAATTTTTTTTCATGCGTAGTTGCATGTTTTTTAATCTGAATCTCGGAAGAGTTAAGAATCACAAATTTATTTTATTGTGTTTTTTTAAAGTCTTTGGGGGTGGGTCGAATTCTTCTTATTTGTATAAAACTTTATTTTTTCCCCTAGAATTCAGGTAACGTTTCTTATTCTTCATATACAAAATATTTTTTCTGAAAAATTTAATGTAATAAAAATTAAATGAATGTAAATATTTTGAGAATAAACACACTGTTTATCTATACGATGTATTTTTATTTGGTCAAAAAAGTAATTAATTGAATTGCAGAGCTTATTAAATCAATAATTAGTATAAGTCAATGTACACTTTGCAGATTTTTAAAAATTATTGTTTCTATATCAAACAAAACAAGCAAATCTTAATACAAACACTAATAAAAAATAGTTTAATCGAAATTTTGTTGTAAAGAAAAGGAAACTAGTGGGAGTAATCTGAAGGTTGTGTCTCTTTTGCACGAATTATTTGTCCACAATAATAGCAATCAATCATGCATTGGGAAACATACCTCTACATTTCTTTTATTATTATTATTAGAGAATTGAATATTTCCCCCAGTTCGGTTAGTATAAAATAGGCCATTGACGTCTTGTGAAGCAATATTTTAACCCAGATTTTAATTTTCGCAAAAATACAATATGGGTTGAAATTTAATTCATATCATTGTGTTTTAATATATAAAAAAACATTTTTGAGGTTTTAATATCAACTAGGGATTGCAAAATCGAACCAAAAGTTCCATACCAGAATTCGGTACATTTTTAGATCATAATACACTAATACCGGTTTTAATAAGGGTTAGAAATTTTTGAAGAAGAAAGAAAACACAGCTGTTTTAGTGGGTTTTCTTTCCATTTTTATTAGAGAGAGTACATATCACAAAAAATAATTTGTAACTTACTTATTCTAATAGTATATAAAGAACCGCAAAAAAATAAAGGAATTTCTTATTTATTTAAATCACAAAAAATAAGTATAACTCTATCCAGTCTGTGGTATTATTACATTTTTTTTTTAAATTTGATCTTAAAAACACATAATGCATCAATTGTACTGTTATTAATCGTTTAACGTAATGTTGTGCTACAATTACCAGCAGCCGAAAATGCTCTCTCAGCATCTTTGCTGTTAGCAATGCGCGATGTACTTTTTCCAATTATTTACCTGTAAATCCCTCATCTACAAAAAAATCCATTTCTCCTCGAATGGTGTTGGATATAGTTGATTTCTGCACTGTATTTTGGTTTGTTACATTTTTTTTAGCTATCGCTAGTTCTAATTTTTCTTCACGCTATACAATTTGGGTGGGGTGCGATAGTTATAACTGTGACCACAAAAGATGTGGTAGTACTATAAATGTACTGAACTGGTTTTGTGCAGACTTTGAGTTCTGTGTAACTTATCTACTCAAGCAAAGAGAGCGCGGACTGTATACTTTAAATAATGGTGGTTTATTGAGCGACGGTTGGTACGTCCGCTCCTTGGGTTGGTTACATGCATACCGAGAAAAATGTAAACAAAGAGGACTACTAGCGCCCTCTGCACATGCGGTCGTAACAGAATCCCCGCCATTGAAATGAAATTTCAATACAAATACATAATGCAATTTACGATACTAAAACATAAGATACACAATATTTACAAGCAAAAATACAAGCACAATGATTAAATGTAAATACACAATATTTACAACACTTAAATGCAAAAACAATATCTACATTACTTAAATGCAAAATACACAATACATTTGATGATACTTAAAATACGATTTAAGTTAATTTATACATGTACGATAATTACAAACAAAATTCATACAAAGATTTCTAACACGGTTCTTTTTAATATGTTTCCATTTGGCACACCAAGTTCACAACTCGGACCTTACCATCGGTGCCAGGAAATACTTCGGTTATTCGACCAGTACTCCATTTCGTACTGGGAAGATTTTCATCTTTGATTAAAACTAAGGTTCCCACAGAAACATTATTCTTGTTAAATTTCCACTTGTGACGTTCTTGTAAATTATTTAAATAATCGCGTTTCCAAAGCTTATATATGTGTTGGGTAATTTTTTTAAACTTTTTCTCATCTCGACAACCAATTCTCGTTTATATCAGTTATTTACGGTTCAACTATGGAAGTTAGGGGTCTACCTACTAAGAAGTGTCCAGGGGTCAGTATTTCGAAATAATCGAAATTTGATGTCAAAGGAGTGAGTGGTCGGGAATTTAGCACTGCTTCAATTTCATAAAGTATTGTGATGAATTCTTCCAGAGTTAAGTGTGCGTTCCCTACAACTCTTTTTAAGTGGAATTTAAATGACTTTACTCCTGCTTCCCATAGTCCTCCATGGTTTGGGGATCTTGGTGGGATAAAATTCCACTCTATGGATTCATTAGTCAAAAATTCTGCTAATGTTTGATCAGGTAGTTTAATCATTTTGAACAATTTTTTAATTTTGGCATTTGCGCCAACAAATGTTTCAGTGTTGTCGGAGGTGATTTTTGCGCACTTTCCTCTTCTACCAAAAAAAACGTTTTAAACTTGCTATGAATGCTTGGGATGTGAGATCTGTCACAAAATCTAAATGAATTGCTTTTGTACATAAACATATACATATATTACTACATAAATTTTATTTAGGGCACCTTTTCTTTGATTTTTAATTTTAATAAAGAATGGACCTGCAAAATCAATGCCCATAATATTAAAGGGATAATTCGGAGATACACGATCTCTCGGTAGGATGGCCATAATTTGATTCATTGTGATGGGCTTATTTTTGAAGCAAATCATACATTCATGAATAATTCTACGACAGTTATTTCTGCCATTGAGGGGCCAGAATTTTTTACGAACAAGATACAAGAGTGAGTGGGGTCCTGCATTCAAATATTTTTTTATGATAATAGCTCAATATGATATCAGTTAAAATATTTCTACTAGGTAAAATCATGGGGAATTTAGCTTTCTCGTTTAAATTTGAATTTGCAAGTCTGCCTCCTACTCTAATAATGTTACTCTCATCAAGAAAAACATTAAGGGGGGTTAATTTGCTTCTAATAGGAATAGGCTCACCTGCCAACAATTTACGCATTTCTTCAGGGTAGTATAATCATTTTTTCCCTTTCATGCAAAGAGTGGATCAGCCAGTTTTCAGCATGACTTACCTCTTGTGAAGTAAGGGGTCCCTTTATCTTTTCAGTTCTGGTTCTACTCTGTTATGTATGAACCTGTAAAGAAAACTTACAACACGAATTAATTTTATATAATTATTAGAAATATGAATTATGTTTTCAAAGAAATTGTTTTGAGTCACTGTCAATGTCAAGGAAATGTCCGTTTTTGGATTTGAGTTCTTTTTCATTTCTATTAAATACAACCTTTCTGGGATAGGTTAATTTATTTCTTTGGTCAGAAAGTCGGTTTTACGTTGAAATGAGGATCCATTCCACCACTTGGAGGTGGTTGAAAGAGCGTCTACACTAATTCCTCTGGTAAGGAGATCTGCTGGGTTGTCCTTGCCTGAACAGTGGAACCACGAGTTAGGATCGGTGAGGGCTTGAAATTCGCGAACCCTGTTCGCCACAAAGGGTTTCCATCTATAGCTTGGGCCTTTGATCCAATATAAGGTGATCTGAGAGTCCGTCCACAGAAATGCTTTGGTTGAACATTTTTGATCAATGATTTTCTTTACTTCCTTCGCTAAGCGTGCAGCAAGTAAAGCACCCATCAGTTCCAATCTGGGCAGGGATAACTTTTTCAGAGGTGCGACACGGCTCTTGGATGTCGCGAGATTAATGCTGATTTGTCTTGTACTTGACCTCTAGAAGGCGGCTTCTCCATATGCTTTTTGACTGGCATCGGAAAATGTATGGATTTGGACATCACTTGAATCTCCACTGGAATCGAGGTTCATTCGTGGAATCTTTAATTCTGATAAAAGGGGATGTTCTAACCACTGTGACCATATTGCATAAATATCTGGGGTAGCTCATCATCCCAGGCTAACTTCCGTAGTCAAAGTTCTTGTAATAGGCATTTGAGCCTAATTGTGTAAAGTGACAAAAACCCAACTGGATCGTATATTTTACCAGCTGATTGAAGTACAACTCTTTTTGTGATAGGTTTGACGTATTCAATTCCATAAGTCCTTTCGCATCAATTGTGAAATAGTCAGGACGACATTCCATACTATCCCTAGAACCTTTGATAAAGGGATTTGAGAACTGTTTTTCGAGTGACGAGGATGTATCTCAAGTCCTTCCCCTTTCCAAGTTCTCATCAGTGTTTGATTGTTTGAATTCCATTTCCGTACGTCATGCTGGCATTCTTCATGATTATGTCAGCATCCTTTGATAATTTTAAGGCTTGAGAAATGTTCTCAGCACCACTAATCACGTCGTCAATATAGAGACAAGTGTCAAGCATTCCGTTGCTGCTGGATATTGCTCTCGGTATTTCTCGATGTGATATTTAATTGTTGCGGAGAGTAAGAAGGGACTTACGTTGACTCCAAACAGCACACGCTTAAATCTGTACAATTGAAACTTGTAGGGATCTGTTTGATTTGATTCAAGATCTGGAAACAGAAATCTAACTGCATCTCTGTACTCGTCACGTAATGAGATTTGCAAGAATGCACGTTCTATGTCTGCGGTAATAGCAATCGTGTTCAAGCGAAAATAAATTATCAGGTGGAATATGTTTGAATTTAAATTCGCACCTGGTATATACTCATTGAGAGCTAATTTTCCATCTTCATGGGAGCTTGCATCGAAGACAATGCGCATTTTCGTAGTAAGGCTTTTTGGCGAAAGACCGCTTGGTGCGGTAAATAAAATACTGTTCTATTAGTTGGTTTTTCGGTTTGAAAAACCCTTTCTATTATCCCTTGCGACTCATATCCTTTTAAAATTTCAAAATATTGTTTGAACAGTGTTGGGTCCCGAATGAATCTTTTTGCTAATGATTTGGCACAGTTTTCTGCTACGGAAAAATTGTCATTTAACTCTTGTTTATCTCTTTTCCAGGGAAACCCAACTTCATAACGGCTACTATTGAAACGTACTGAGGATTTAAAATGTTGCATGGCCTGGTCATCTGGATCACAGCTAGATTCTTCTTTAATTCCTATTGCTTCTAAATCCCAGAATTTTGTTAAATTTTTATCAACCTGATCTTGAATGAAATTGCAAAAATAATAGTTTGATTGATCGTTTTGAATGGAACCTGTTACGATGTACCCGAAAACAGAGTCCTGCAATATTATTGAATTGTCATGTAATTTTATTTGTTTACATTTTAATAATTCATAAAATATTTCAACTCCCAGGAGAATATCGATTCGTTTCGGAATATTAAATTCCGCATCTGCATAAGTTATATTTTGAGGCAAATTCATGTTTGTTAAATCAAATGGCTGAGTAGGAACACATCCTGTTATTTCCGGGACTAAAAGAAAGTTGAGTTTTCTTTTAAATGAGCCCCCGTTCGATATCTCAGTTGAAACCCTTTTTCTCACGGAAAAAACAACTCCCGCTAACACCTGCAATATTTGCACAGAAATCTTGTTTCTTCAAACCGAAGACATTTGCGGCTTGGAAGCTACAAAGACTTTATTGACTGCCAGAATCAAGGATGGTGATCATTGAAACCCACACCCCTGCTGCGCTGTGAACTTTGATCTTGGCGGTCGAAAGCATAACTGATCTCCTCCAACCTCATTGTAAAGATACGCAGTGGTTGGGATATATGGTTCCAGTGGTGAATTAGACACACTCCCGTCATGAATGACCCCTGATGAAACTCTGTGGAGAGGGAAAATTTCTGTTGGTTTCGTTTGCTACTTGTCGGGGTACACTTGCGTTGCAAAGAAGAGAATTGTGATTCGCATTACAAAACTTACATTTCTTGTTCAGTTATACACAGTTTTTAATAAGGGGATGACCAAGACAATTAAAACATAAATTAAGGGATTTGACTTTGTTGTTTCTGTCTTGAACAGACATATCGTGAAATTGTTTGCACTTAAAAATTGGGTGCGGTTCTGAAGAACATAAGGGACAGGTTTTTTTATCACTTTTCACGACTAATGATTTGAATTTCGGAGAATATTCTTTCTTTTTTTAAGTGAATAATTTCTTTGCACGTTTTCTAAGGCTTGACTTCTTTTAATTAGAAAGTCTAAAAATTTATCCCATCTAGGCAAATCATTGGAATGTAATTCCATTTCATATTGTTTACGCGATTCATCATCTAGACGTTGGGTTATAACAGAAATTAACATTGATTCACACAAGGTGTTAGGTTCTAATTCTAATTGTTTTAAGGCTCTAAGATGACTCTGAATGGAATCGATTAAATTTCTCAGGTGAAAAGCAGATTCAAATTTTATTTTGTTAGGATTTAAAAGTTCAGCAATATGGCTATTTACAATTAATCTTTATTTTCGTATCTGCTTTTTAAGGCTTCGAATAAAGATGAGTACGAATCGTTTACTGTTTGCAATTGTTTTGCATGACTTTTGAGGGCAGATTGTAAATAATACAGTTTTTCAGAGTCTGATAAACAAGTGTTCTCATGAATTAATGATACGAATTGGGATTTAAATTGCAACCAATCAATGTACTGTCCCGAAAATTCTGGTAAATTAATGGATGGCAGTTTCACATTGCAATTTGTAAAATTATTTTTAACAGAAATTCAGAGGTATTCACATTAGAAGAATCAAGTAAGGTATTGAGACTCACCTCTAAATTATCTGCGTCTTCTTCCATTTTGTCCAAACTGCTTTCGAAATTTGGAAGCTCCTCATCCGAAAGAACACTGTAGCTTTCGTCCCGTAAGACGTCAATTTTTCCTTTAATCTTGAAAAGCGATGCGAGCTTGTTTTTTAGTCTAGCTTGATTCAACGGTGAATCCACATTTTCGAAACAGTTTTTAATCCGCGTAATTTGACCATGAAGACGTTATTTACACATGCTCAACACGGTGAGCTCTGAGAGTTTTCTTGGAGCTATTTTAAATTTTGGTTCGGGCTCGGGTGACCACACAAACTGGTGGGGTGCGATAGTTATAATTATGACCACAAAAGGTGTGGTAGTACTATAAATGTATTGAACTGGCTATGAGCAGACTTTGAGTTATGTGTAACTTATCTACTCAAGCAAAGAGAGCGCGGACTGAATACTTTAAATAATGGTGGTTTATTGAGAACGGTTGGTACGTCGCTCCTTGGGTTGGTTACATGCATACCGAGAAAAATGTAAACAAAGAGGACTACTAGCGCCCTCTGCACATGCGGGTCGTAACACAATTAATTTCCATTAGTGTCTCATCGTCATTCTCAATAACTCTATCAAGTTGTTCTGAATGTGGATAGGTTTTTGGGGTAAAAATTTAAGAAAATTTACTATAAATTTGATCAAATTTAATTTGGTCTATCTCTTTTTTTTTTTTCATTTTAAAAATCATTACAATTATGTAAGTACTATAAGACATTTTCTTTTTCGGTATGTCTTTCTTCTGTGTGATTTTTCAATGTAATATATAATTCTTCCGAAAGGGATGTGCGCTGTTTTTAAGTGGTTGCTACATTAAACTTAAAATTGCATTAGCTGTTAAAAATTAGAATCTCTTTGATGTAATGTCTCAAAAGCCATTTTTCAACATTTACTGTTAATTTATTAGCTCGTGTATCAAAGAATTGCGAAAACATTACTGTAGTTACAAACAGTCCTTATAGAATTAATTTTCTTAACTCAGTAGTAGTACAAAACACTCAAAATGGCAAGCCATCTAATGCTTACTTTTGACTTATGATTTCATCCCAAATAACTAAATATTTGATGACTTAGGCTTTGGAACTGTGCTTAAATTTGTATCTTCATCGCAATTAGATTCCTTCCTCTTTGACAAATTTGTATTATGTTTCAGTTTTAAATGTGTATGAGTGCACTTGTACATTCTTCAATCATTTTAATAACTCTTGAACATGTTTTACATTATACAGAATATTCTTTTCATCATATAAATAATGAAACCAAACCAAAGTATTCTATACTGATTTTTCATGTTCTTTAAAGTATTTTTATTCTTTATTATGGGTTATTATTTATTATATATATAATGAATCTGAAAAAAAATATTTTGAAATCCTTATGTATGATATGTAAATGCGAAGCGAATTATTAAATCACCAATTTAAAAAAATCGAAGTATTATGCACTTCCTTCAAACTGTAACATTGTTTTCACAGATACGAATATCATATTACGAATCCTGCGCGTATGCAGAATCGCCTTGAGCTGTTATAGGATATTTTTGGCCCACCTTCCTTTGATTTTATATTAATTTTATCGCTTTTTTTTATTGCACGATGCAACTTTATATTCTCAATCTAATTTATTTCATCCGTTAAAGAGACTTAAAAACAAAAACGTATAATATTTTGATATGTTGGCGATCCCTTAACATATTACTGTGGAGGCAATTTAAAAAATGTCTTGTAAATACTAAAAAAATGGTACTGAAACTTGTGAATACTGGTTTTACAAAATTATACAATGGGTTAAAAATGCAGTTATTACAATCTCTAATATCAACGCATCATTTGACGATTTTTGCTGTTTGCTTGCAAATCTTCCATTTTTTTTAAATATTTGAATTTTTTTGTACTTAAGAAGCAAAAATCATCGAAAAGGGTACTTATAATAAGATACTAATTTGAATATCATTTGTATTTTATTGAAATGAATTGTAATTATATAGGCCTATACTCAATACTTACGTGATGTTAAAAAAGCTGTAAAATTGATTTAGTTTAAATAACTCGACACTTACTCAAATACTTCAAGTTTACTGCAATTAACTCTAATTTACAGTTTCCCCTTCTATACAAAGAGCTTCTATCCATCACCCATGATTACATAAATTAACTGTTCGTATAAAGTAGCAAAGTATTTTTCTTCAAAATAAGATAAAAGCAAAAAATTCCTTCTATTTCACTTATATGCAAAATTCTTTGGGATATTGACCGCTGAAAGAAAGAGTACGCTGGTTTTGTCCATGGAAAACTAATTACGTAACAAAAACCATTAATCACTGCTAAGAAGCACTTAACTCTAATCTTTGTGGAAACCTGTGGGAATAGTCTTCAGTGAGAGAGAGAGAGATGAGAAGATAAAACAGGGATTACTATGTTGTGCATCTCAATTCATTGAAGAGATAGGGATTCTGTTTTCTTACCGAAGTAGTTAAAGATTTAAGAGTAAAATATTTTAAAATGTGTATATGCATCATTTGATTTCAAATAAAATAATAAAGTGTATGTTTGCTTTTATTTCATTATAAGTTAACAGAGCATCTTATTTACGTTGCTCATACACTACGTGGAAAAACTAATCTGAGAAAGTTTTCCAGTGAGTAAATTTTACTTCAAAAATCAGTGATATGAATTTAACATCTTGGATTTATTGTTTTTCCTTTTGAATTAATTCTGGAGTAATTTCTAGAGTGGATTAAATATTGGACATTCGATGTTTTTAAACTTAACGAATGAGTTTCGGAGATACTTTTAATTTTTCATTTCTCAAATTCGTCACTGCCTTACTTACTTGATCTCCTTTTTTGCTTTATTTGTCAAAATGCCAAAGATTTCAAGTCATTTAATTAAAAAAGTAACTTACTGGAATTCTGAAAGAAACATGTCAAGCTTAAACCATACTAAAATTAAAATATACAAAGGAAAGATTTTTTTTCATGTAAAAACAGAAAAAAATATTTTCAAAATTAAAATATTGTATTGATTTTTAGATTTATATCATTATAAAAATGTTTCCATCTACCATTCTTTTGCAACGAATATGCAATACAAAAGAATAAAATACAAACGCATACAATACGAATACACAATACAAACGGTTGCTTGTGGTAAGTTGTCTTGTTTAAGCCAGTCAGTAGGATAAAAAGTTTCAGATAATCGATTTTGAGACTTTGAAATCTCAAAATCTCCATTCATGATATTTTTTTGTGATTTAAACTATTCGCTATTTTATGAACTAGAAGTTTGTCAAAATGACATTTAAAAAATACAGAGGTGACCAAAATTGTGGACACTTTTTAAAATTGTTATGTTTTCTTAAGTGTGTATGCTTATAAAAAATGTCACATTGCACAAAATTCAAATTCTTTTATATCATTTTAAAGAGAACTTAATACTGAATTATTCAATACAAGAAACACAAAGTTCAAATACTTATAACGCAAAAAAGTTATGCTGCAATAACTATCGATATACATTAAAAACTGATGACAGCATGGAGTTATCAGTGCTTAGTGGAATATCCTTTATTTTTTATTACAACTTCACATCGATATTTTATTGAGCTTTTTCCTTCGTGATTATGTGTTGCTAGGAAACAATTACATCTTCAATACTTTTTGAAGTGAAAACTTCTTTAACGGCATTGGGCAATTTTTGGTAGGGGAAATCTTATGGGTTCACGTCACCGACATGCTCTGACTGGCGCACGGCAGTGTGCTGTTCGCCTTAGACACTTTTTGGATGGGTGAAATCTCGTGCGTTCTCGTCACCGACATGCTTATAGCAGTATATCTGTAGCTTTACAGCTGACGCATAGTGCTGTGTATATCTTATAAGTGAAATTCAATGGATTTAGTGAAAAGTTCAATGTGTATGTATTGTGTGTTGCTCGTTGCGACTCCGAGAATGGGCAATACATTTTAATAGTTGCCGTTTATATTTCGCCTGGAAAATCTATGAGACACATACAACAATTTTTATTCGAAATTTGATGATTTATACAAAAGAAGGTTCTGAAATACTCGAAAAAATATTTGGCGAAAAATATATATGATAATGTACCGATGATTTTAAGTGGAGACTTCAATAAACTTTGCAGATGATAGAAATCAACCACTAATTGATTTTCTAAATGTCACACTTAATTTAAATATGCCCCATGATCGAAAACTCAGTACTACAAAATATAAAAGGACGATCGATGCGGTTTTTAAGCGCGATACTTAAGATAAATCTGAATCAAACATTTTCCCTTCTTACTTTAGTTGCCATAAGCCTATTGTATCTTTTTTAGAACAAAATGAAATGATTGTAAGTACAAAAAGTCTAAGTATTGTTGAAATTAATGATGACAATGATACAAACAATTAAATAATGTTAAAATCAAGTACATTAAAATTTAAGTAAATACAAATACTATCCATATATAATATGATTGTGTATATTAATTGTTATTTCAATTAAATTGTATTTATATTTTGTCATGATCTTTGTACAGCCCGTAATATATTTGAATAATAAAAAACCATATAAACTGCATTTAGTTGTTGCTGGGAACGTCAATAGATGTGAAAACCGTATTGATGTTGATAATTTTTATTCAAACATTATGAAATATCAAATTTTAATCCTAAAAGTTCTAAGTTTTCACTTCTATCGGCAGTCTCTATAACTGCCATTTTTTCCCCCTCAGAATCTACTGCATAGATGCACATGCAATTTTTATTGCATATTATTCATATGTAACTATATATACTAAAATTAGCTTCTATAAATATTCCCAAAATATTTTGCTAAAGTGCAGTTATCGTAACAGTATCAGGGAGAGGGGTAACAAGTAAGAAATAGTTTTTATTTTATGCAGTACACAAACATGGCTTATAATAAAAAAAATGTATTTTTGTTAGAACTTTATTCTGATATATAGTGTATGCATTCTTAACTATAATGCATTGGTGAAACTGTGTTTTCTATGTTACCAATAGAATTGCCGAATTTCGAAATGGGAAGTGCCCATACACGGACTAATCTTTAACTCAGTGATTCCCAATCCCCGGTCCGCAGACCATTACTGGTCCATTGTTCATATTGTACCGGACCTCCCAAAGAACATGAAATTATTTTTGCTCTATTTACGGTAGTGTAATTCTCTATAACACATTTACAAATTCCTTCGGAAAAAATATATGGTTCATAAAATGAAAAGTTAAATGAGTTTCATATTAATGAAAAATAGTACAATATAAAATATAAAAATATATTTGTATTTTATACTAAAACTCATGTGTGAAAGATTAAAGTTGATATTTATAAGATTTTTTAAATTTAAATGTATTTAAATTCAATTACTTGATGCTTAACTTCCCAATATTTATACAAAAACTTTACATTAATAATGCAATTAAAAACATGACATTTAACATAACATTTACTTACATTTCTGACCACACATAATGCAACAGCAAGAAAAGCAAACGATATTACAGCGAACTTTATATGGTAAGAAAAATGCTGTACAAAGATTAAATGATTCAAATTACAGCCTGTTGTAACGTACGGATGATGACAAAAAACATTAGTTAATGTAGCGGCCACTGTTGAATAAAACCACCTCGGAATATAATCAAAGAGAATTTGGATGTATCCTTGAGGTACGGCTGTCCATGCGGCTTCCACATATTACCAAAGTTGATATCGTTTATCAGCGGGGGGTGTATTTAGGAGTTTTTAGCTATACAAAAGTGATTGGTAATGGAAAACTTCTCAGAA
>BMAO01005049.1:0-46675 GCA_019973975.1 Trichonephila clavata
AAATTTAATTAAGCACTTGTATTTAACAATTCATTTCATTAACTAATGCTAATTATTAATTCAATAATTTATTTTGTACTGTTTTTTGTTGACAAATCAGAAGAATCAATTAGTGTTGTGTTGAGATTGATAAGAGTTGGGGGCTTTCGACCACATGGACCCCCACCCCTCTTGAAAAACTTTTGTGTGCGCTACTGATTCTGACATAATAAAAAAAAATACACAATTACACTGATATAATACACTTACAAATGTATTAGTACTATACGATGTATTTTTTATAATTAATTTAACAATACTAAGTTGAGAACAAGTTTAATTTCCAGTGACCCTTTGGGTTCTTGTCATGTATAAAATTATACACAAAAATAAACTCGTATCTTGATAATTTGTACGGTTTATAATTAATCCCTTCACTGCCGATTAAAAGTTACCTGATTTGCTCTCCAATACCACCGTTTTCCACGTAGGCGCCCGAATGTGATGTATTGGGGGAGGGAAGAAAAGGAATAAATATATAAAGCAAATCCTCTGAAATAAGTAAATCCTTCGCAAACAGACTGTCAAGGTCCTTTTATTCCATTCCAAAGCGTTTGGAATACTTTTATGGATAGCAGTGCATAGAACATATCGTACTTCTGAAAGACGTATATATACGTTCGGGGAAGTTAACGCTTTGACTGAGTGAAATGTTTATAAACGCCAGTGGCACTTAAGAGGTTTAAGTGGCATTGTAGCTTTAACGTCAACGTATAGTATTATAGAATTCAATACATTGTTATTGAATGGTGGAAACGGAGGGGGAGGGGGATGAACATTATGATTAAATATTAGATCGCAAATGTTGAAAGTTTTAGAAGCACTGAGCTAAGGGAATAAGATTACATGAAATTACTCTAGAACTAGGAGATGGGGTATACATATAAGCAGGTAGATATATGTACAGTGAAAATCGTTTAAACACGAAACTGAGAGGACTGGAATATTTTTCCGTGTTAAAAGAATTTCGTTTATAGAATACTGCAAAAAAACATACAACAAAAATTAAGTTTATTACAGTACATTTTATTAACATAGATGTAAATATATGCATGTATTTTATAAATATCAATGAAAGAGAAAACATTCACACAAGAACTTGATAAAATTTAATACATTTTCAAGTTTTTGAAAAACAAAACATTTATTGAGTTTCCGGAAAATAATCTGATATTTTTGTTTGCATTATATTTTTTTATTATTATCCAGAAATTGTTCGATGTCGTCCATATTGTTATTTGTTTCATAAAGGGAATGTACGTCTAAATAACTGCTCATACTTTTTTCGTAATGTTCCTCATTTCGGATGACTTAGGAATAGGGGATGCCTCATTCATGTCATTTTCACCGTCGGATTCTATATCAATGATATTTTTTTAGCTTTGAACAAACTCCAAAATGTCTTGCCTGTCATGATAGGGGCTGTACACACATTATCATCATGTGCTGCAACGGATTCTTCCGATGATACAGTAGGACAATCCAATAATACAAAAACTAATACGAAACCCCTCTCTTTCATTTCACGCCCCTCTGAAATCTCTGTTATTTTGCCGATTTTGTTCATACCCAGAAGGGAAATTTTTTCGTGGGGATGCATGAAAATACATAGCAGTTTGTCGGGACCGTTGTACACTCATGTCCATAAATTAAGGATAATTCAGAATCACACAGAAATTGAACTCTAAAATAAAAATTTACCCTGCAGAATTATCATACGCATCTTGAAGAAGAATATACAAATTACAGGAAACCACCAGATGGCACGGATAGTACGTCACAATGACGAGAGTGTAAGAGAGGGGTATATAAGGAATGGTGGCAAAGAAGTAAAATTGTTCACAAGCGCTTTAAAGGCCTTTCAGTGCAATAACCGCATAGTTATGGCACAGAGGAAGCATGTGGATGATTTTTTACGTTGTAGAATTATCGGACACTGAAATGTGGACGTACCCAGCTGGAAGTAACCGAGGAACTTGGAATCGCCCAGAGTGTAATCTCCAGGCTTTGGCAACGATTCCAAGAGGATGGTAATGTGAGTAGATGTTACAGCACATGTCGCCCCCGAGTTACAACGCCGAATCAGGACCGGTATTTGGCAGTTACTGCCAAAAGAACAGACGGAGCACAGCATCAGACCTATCTCGTCAGCTCTCTTCAGCTACCGGTACGACAGTTTCAAGGCAGATCGTGTACAGACGCTTAGGGCAAATTGGTCTATAGGCTCGTAGGCCTGTCAGATGTGTTCCCTTTACCGCAACTCAGTCGCCTGCGATTAACCTGGAGTAGAGAGCACGCATTGTGAACACCGCAACAGTGGTCTTGTGTGACGTTTTCCGACGAGTCTAGGTTTAGTTTGCAGATTCTCGCGGACTTTCATATGGAGAGCGCCAGGTACCCGTTACCACCAAGAGAACACCATTAAACGACACCGTTACGGTGGTGCAGGATGGCTCGTTTGGGGAGGAATTATTCTTGGTTCCAGAACTGACCTGCATGTTCAGAGTGTAATGATCACAGGCCACATCTATCGGGATGTCATTTTGGAACAACATGTACGTTTGTTTCGGGGCGCCATGGAGGCTGAATTTCTGTTTATGGATGACAACGCCCGTGTCCTCACCGTGCAAACATTGTAGACGAATGCCTTCAATCGGAGCATATCACCCGTATGGATTGGCCAGCATATTCACCGGACTTGAATCCATAGAGAAAATGTGGAATATGCTTGGCTGACGAATTGCAGCCGTCAACCCCCTCCTACTTGTGTACCAGAACTTCGGAGGGCATTGCTTGATGAGTGGTGTGATATTCCCCAAGATCAGATTTATAATTTGATACTCAGCATGCGTAGGCGTTGTAAGGCCTGTATTGCATCGTCCGGGAGACATACTCCGTATTAACCATCATACTAACCATGTTATACTGTTTTTTGTAAATAGGTTCTTTTTTGAATTTGCTCCAGGGAGTAAAAATCGCAATTTTATTTTAATTATGTCAAACATATAGCATCTTTTTTGCTCTTTACCTTTTGTTTAATAAAGACTTTACAAATAAGTCAAATTTGTTTTGCTTCGGTCTCTTTCTTTGCCTGAACTTCATTATCCTTAAATTTATGGACATGAGTGTGTTATTTTCGTGTTTATCCGATGCTTCGCTTTAAGCGTTTTCACTTTAAAACGTATTGCACTGTAGATTGGACGAGACACATTGGATAGCTTTCAATGTGTTTTCTTTTATTATTGTTTTTACTGCTATGTTGTGAATCTTTTTTATTCGCCTATTTGATTATATGTCATCTTGGTACATTTTAAAGTTTTTTAAAAAAAAAACAAAAACACGTAAAAACCCACAATTTTTTTAATATAGCTCAAAAGTACCAACAACATAACTTACGATTTAAAACTTCGGTAAACTTCGCTAACATTAATAATACTATGCGAATATTGAAGTATTTTTGAAACAGGCTTTGTAATAAAAGTTATTTAATCAAAGTTAGTTGCGAGATTTTTTCACAAATACTTTTATACCAAATATAATTACAAGAAACTATCTTTTGAGTGAAGTATAACATTTTTACTAAAAAAGGAAAATGGGCACTGTTAATGAGCGTTGTAAAACCATAAGCAAAAAAAAAAATCACTTCTTTCCTCTATTTTGTTTTTCTAAATTATAAGGCTTTTAATAAGTTGAAAACTTTTAATTTCCCCAAATGCATATTGAATTTAAACAGGTAGGAATCTTATAGGTAATAATTAACCATATTAGATATTTTCATAAAGCATCTTTCGCAAAAATCAGTTTTTAGACGACTTTGTTAATTATCAATCCACACTGCCAGTGTCGCTGATAAGCAAAGAAAAAAAACTTTTTCCATTGTGGTATAGCCAGCTCTGTCACGAAAGGATGTCATGAAGGATGTACGTAAAAAGTAGACGTTAGTGGGCAATATGTGTGAACCAACACACTGTGCACTAACATTCTGTTTTTTCTTAAACTATGCTATGCTATTGGGAAATCGAGACTTAGCTAGCTATTTAAAATTCAGCACATTTTTATCCGACGTATTATAAGTTCTATTTTTAGAAATTATAAGAATTTTGCTTGATTGATAGAACTATATGCGGCCACCCCTTTTTTTTGGCCGCCGAAGCGCAGTACACGCGCTGCACACCCGCTAGGATCGGCCCTGAATAGAGGTCAAGTATATAGGTTTAAAGTTTTATTATATAAGGTGAACCAAAAGTCTTGATCTAATTCTAGATATCTATTGCGCTCAAACTATTATAGTTAGACATATGTTATTTTTATATACATTAAGTATGAATTTATTAGACCATTTACCTCAGTATATTTCAACTGTATCCCTTGGTAGTTTGAAGAACGATTAAGCGATATTCCAGTTCCCGTCAAGAGTTCTTCAACATATCTCTCTCTATATGTAAATGTGGATGTTTGTATACATGACCTTACTTCACTCCAACATCGCTCAACTGATCACTATAAAAATTGGCATGTATATGTATTTTTTTGTGGAGAAGGTTTTGTGGTCGACAAATTACCGTAGAGCATGGATCGCAAACCACGTTTAGTTGAAGTAACTCACAAAAAACAGATGTGCAAGGTGTGATATCGAGCGGAGTGAAAAGGGGCAATAAGAGGTAAGAAAATGCATGGAACTAGTTTGATATCATGGGGCTACGCTGTCTTGGGGCGATAAAGGAATCACGCCAAGCAGCGCATGTTGTCGGTGGAATGGAATCCAAGATGGCGGCCTAGTGGTAACAAATCGCCAGGAAAATAATTTTAAAAAGAACTGTTTTAAAATACAGTGAAATCTAGTACATGTGAAGAATGTAGGAATAGATTGAGAATAAACAAGATCAATCAATAATGAATATCAATATAATATATTATATAAAAAGCATTACATATGTACTACTACTACTAATAATAATATTACAGTCGACTCTCGATAAATCGAAGTTGAAGGGGCCAATGAAAAACTTCGAATTATCAAATCAATAAAGACTCCCTAAATTTTTTCTAACACTTTTAAATTTTCAACTATGTAATAAAGTAATAAAGCAACAATTGTACATATGTATAAAATTACTTTAAAATATTTTTAAAAAGTACATATTATACAGAAAAATGTTATACAGAAGTTAAAAGCCATGCATTGAAATAATACATTTATATTGTAATTCTGGCACAGGACTCTTTCACGCTCCACCAAATCTCTTCCATTTCTCATTGAAAATTAAATAATTTCGCACCCGGTTCCCTCAGGCAATGTCCCCCCAAAACACTGATTCTTCCGGCAGGGTCCAATCTGGCCTATGCCCTATTTGCTGACACATGTTATAAGTCACACAGATGAGCCATAAATCGTTATGTCAGTCCGAAGCAAAAGACACAATATTCGCCTGAGGAACCGTGGAAATAGATGGCCATCAAAGAAGCTGCGTTACAAGGGAAGACATGCAGAGACAAATACAACACAAAACATGTAAGTTCCAACCTGTTTGCTACTGACTCTAGATAGTAAATGTTCGAATTGTTGAATGTTTCATAAGAAAACTTCGAATTATTGCATATTGCAGTCTGGCCAGCCACAGATTTTACTTCGAAATATTGAGTGTAACCAAAACCGTATTGTTTAGTTCGAAATATCAAGAGTTTTTTCTTGGGACTTCGAATTAACGAGAGGTTCGTATTATCGAAAGTTTGAATTATCGAGAGTCGACTGTATGTAGTATATAATATAATAATCCTATAATATAATTTAATAGTAATTATATATAACATACATAAAATATGATTTAATAATATTTCTTATATATAATAAATCATAATATAATTTAATAGTAATTACAAAAAAGAATAATTATTATTATGTAATAAAAATTATACAGAAGAATAACTCATATAGCATAATAATTATAAATAGATGAATAACATACTATGTAAAATAAAAAATTAATTATAAATAAAGAATATTATATGATTATTACATATAATAATTGTATTTTTATGTTCAATTATATAAATAAAATAATTGCATAAATTATATTAAAATTAACAATAATATTAATTAATGCGTGCTGATAACTTGCAATATTCCAAAAGCTGCGAGTTCCTTAAATGAACTTCAACGGACTATGAACGTTTAAAAATGCATTATTTAAAAATAAAATAAAGTGGAAATGCGCAAAACTGGAAGGCACAGCCCTCATATTTCTTAAAAAATATCCTGATAATCACCAATGATATTAGAAATATCCATATCCGAAAATTGCCCAAAATACAACAGAAGACTGAAGCAGATGGCTTTAAGAACAAATGTAATTGAAAATGGTTAAATTTTTAAAGAAATCGAATTATAATCGTCTGAAATCAATAGGGTTACCACGGGAAAAACACCAATAAAAATTGACTCTAATATACGTTATCCCCATGGCAACCACATCACCGCACGTAAAAATATCAAGGTAACCATATTGTAATGTTATCGCCCATCTTTTTGAACATAAACGACGCGTAGCCCCATGATATCAAACTAGCACAAAATGCACATTTATTAGACGTAAAGCATCTGTACAATACACAGTACACCACAGCTCGACGTCAGAAATGCAATGACTAGCGATTGCCACAGGAATTGTTTGAAGTTGCGATCGCCTAGATCAGGGGTACTCATCCTTTTTTTTTTTTTTTTTTGGTCGGCCCACATACGTATGATAACTATTTCACGCGGGCCGCAGCATAAAGATTAAAGATTGATGGGGGAGAAGGGGGAACTCTATTAGATAAAGGAAATTTAAAAAGCGTAAAATTGATCAAAATATTGAAATTTATAGTTTTGGATTATATTTTAAAACTATGTATTAATTTATTAAACTCAATTTATAAAAAAAATAATTTCTGTGCCTTTTTACCCAGTTATAAAGTAATTTCGATTTCGTTTCATCAATGATCTCCCAAGACCCTTATGTTTACATTTGGCTGTCATAAAAATAGAGCTGTCATGTACTTTGATACTTTTATTCTTTTTCTTTTGACAAAACCTTATTTTTTTTAAAAATAATTTCAGATATTAATTTATGAAGGGCAGGATGGCAGCAAAGAGTTTTTACTGAATTACAGACCGAAATCAATAGATTATTTGTTTAATAATAGTTCAACTTTACGTGTGCATTTTTATTTCAAATTTATGTACGGACAAATACTTTTTGATATTACAAAAAATACCTGAACAAATAACTGAATTCATCAAATAGTACGTCGGTAGCATTTAAGAAACACTAACAATTTCTGTATCAATTCATGTTATCCTTAACAATTTCACGTGTTCCTCAGTATTTGTATGCAATAAAGTTATAGGATGTTTTTGTATCGGTGCATTTTGTGACATTACCACCGACAAGACATATCGTTGCTGTCGCAAACATTTTTTTAAAAGAAAGTCAATTTACCTCGTCTTGAAAGAGATCCACAAGAAAAAGAGTTAATAATTGAAAGATTTGTTTTTTGTGGTATAGTGATGAGAAAAATTGTGTATTTTTTTAAGTGATAACTTTTTTAGGCGTGTTTTGCTAGAGAGTGAACTTGAATGATGCGTTTTAAGAAGCAATTTGTTACGCTCGAGTAACGCTCAAACAATGTGGATCGGAATTTTCCTTAACAATGTAAAGTCCTTCAACAAAAAAAGACTTACAACAATGACAAAATCTGTCGTCAAAAATCGGTTTTCAGTCTAACAGGAATTTCATGACGTTGCTCTATTGACTGTATTAATTTAACTTTGTTTAAAAAATAAATGCTTTTAATGTGTGATTAACTTGAAATACATTATTAAAATCCCAATCTCTACAATATTTCACATTTTTTACAAATTTCTATGGATTTTCTTGCATTTAAATTCCAAAAAAAAGTTACAACTATTTTCCAAGTAGATTGGTACATAGTATATCTTTCTCAACCCTGCCAAGTTAGACAGATGGAATATTGTAAAACTTCTTTAAAAATTTTACGGAATTTCGTAATTTTGAAAATTACATCAGGACATGAGGGAAAAATACAATGTTCCATCTGGGCATTCCGTACATCAAACTTGATAAGAACTCTGTCAAATGGACGACACATAGAAATAAAAACTTCAACTCCATATTAAAACATTAGATGTTTAATATAAAAATTATACAAGTCATAGTAATAAAAATAGGAAATCGATACAATACTTAAAAGGTATAAAAAACAAACAAAAAGAAGCATAAAAAGTGCAGACAAAGTATTTTTCTCTTCAGGAATCATCAGCAAAAACAGGACTTCAAGGGAGAATTCGAAAAAATGAACATTTGCTCGCCATACAATATTTTTTCGATGCTGCAGAATTCTGCTTTTTCAACAGTATTCACGGTCTAAGACAGTAAAAATTAAAAAATGAATTTCTTCGTCTGGAATATATATATACAAGATCCTATTCAGAATTTATTTCAGGGTTTCGAAGTGCTATAGTAAAAAAACATTGAAAGATTACGAAAACTTTAAGTTTTATTCACATCCTTTAAGGTTTTCTATGCCTGAAACTTTCGTTATACCCGGGATATATCAATAGGATAGTTCAGTTCCTGTCACCCTACTTAACATGGTACCATCAATGTCATTGATAGTATGTGTTATCCGAAAACTTAGTCCTTTACATAAGACCAGATTTTCGTACCCTCTTAACCGCGCGATGTTGCTAAACTGCATGAAAGAATTATCAAGGGTTGTCAATAAGGTTGATAGTACCCTGTTGAGTCAAGTGTAGCAAGATTTGGACTATCGTATATACGTGTCATGTGAACAGTAGAACTCTTATAAGGTATGTAAATAGAGTTCTTTCTGTATTCTTTAAAAGGTTCTTTTTACTGTATTCGTCTTAATTTTTTTTTATTACATAGCTTCGAAACCAGGAGAGAATTTATGAATAATCCTGTACTTTTTAATGACCATTCTGATTGGATTCATCTGGTTTGTCAATGTAATGTACAACTTTAGTCAGGATAAAATCCGTCCAAATTTGGGGAACCGCAATCATGAGTTTATATACCAACCTATGAATAAAAGGGGCAGAAAGATATTTGTTCGCAGGGTTCTCCCCAAGTACAGCTTCTTTCACGTCCTGAAGAAGGGGCGAGTTTTTCCAAGAAGTGGGACTGGTGAGTCCATAGCTTTGAAGGACCCGTTGGTGATATTTCTGGAAGTACTTGGCACATTGTTCTTGCTGATGGAATGACATGCCATCCCACATCTCTTCCATGTTTCGTCTGTGCTGGGCCATAATGGAGGTGATACGAGCATAGTCCCCGGGCTGGATTGTGATGACACGAATCCCGTACTGTGGGCCAACCTCATTCCTCAGGGCATTGTTGAAACCTTCCAGAGCAAATTTAGTGGCGCAGTAAGTGGTTAGTCCAGGATAGGCGATAGAACCATTAACGCTGCTCATCGTAATGATGCGACCTATATAAGCAAACGAAAAGGAAAAAAAACCAGGTACAATATAAAGCCAATGGTTAAAAATATATTGGTTTTATATTTCTATATTAAAACCCTCCACTTAATAGACTTTGAAATATTTACGGTATATTTTGGGGTATGACATGCATTTTTAACACACAGTACAATCTTAAATTTACGAGTGTGAGTTACACGCAGGGTACAAAAAAGATAGATTTAAGGCATCCGAATTCATTGAAAATGACCAAATTAGGTCAAAACAGATATTTTTGTTTTTTATTTAATTGAATAGAGAGATCTTTTGGCTTACAAAGCACTGTTTTGTTTCTACTTTACCTAGAGGCCAAGTTACAATCAATTTTATAAAATTAGAAAAACTGGAAGTGGGTCTTTGATCTACCAGAAATGGACATTTAAATTGCTCGAAATCTATCATGGTGTATGAGTATATATATATATAACTCAAAATATATATTATAAATGTACTTCATAAAATTTTTTGAACCCGATATTTATCTTATTTCTAGACAATGTACTAAAATATTTCTTATTGTATGAATATTTTGAGTTATGGCTTGTTATTTAAATAATGGTCTCATAAAAAATGTCCATTTCTTATATTGTTTACTCAGTCAGCTCTAAAATTTTCAAATTGTAATAAAACATTAAAATTTTAGTACATTCTCTAGATAAATGCATCTACTTTGCATCGGTGCTTTTGCTTTTTATTACTTTTTTCTCTGATTTCTTTGAAGTTTTCAGACATATTGCTAAAATTTCATTTATAATTGTGACTTTTGTAAAATTTAGATGATTTTTTTAAAAAATATTGTTAGTTAAGTATTAGTATTTATTTTGGTATGGATCCCTAAAAAAGCATTTATAATATTTAAATATTCAACTTTTTTTTTAAAAAAAAAAGCACTTGGAACGTGTTTGGAAACCTTAAAAGCAAGGAAAAAGTAGTTGAGTTAATGATGTAACATCAATGCTGTTTTGAATGATACCTATATACAAGGTGATTCCCTACCACAAACTTGCAGATTGTGTAGGGGTACAGAAAAGACTCAGAATTACATAGGAATGCAAGGTCGCAAATGCCGTGGAAACTATGGTGCAAAGCAGCAGAAGATAAGAACAGATGTAGCAACATATTAAGGTATCCGACTGATTGCGACAACCTTTTTTTAAAAAAAAAGGAGTTAAAGGGATTTTTGTTATTTTTAGTTTTGTTTAGTGCATTTTAAGAAAAATGTGCTAAAATTAAGAAGAGAAAAATAATTATTACTAAGCATAAACGCGGCCCATTCTTCATCAAAGGTTTATGAACAAATTTTTAATTTTTTCAATCTAATGTGTTGCTATATTATTCAATTTTGATATGACATTTAGGGTAAGAGATATTTTCTTTTTTACAAAAACTAGACCACTTTATCTCGGTTACTAAATGAAAATGCTTAAAAAGATTAGAGATTATATTCATATAAGGGACTGTAAATTTTGTAATAAAATAGTGATTGATACATCTGAAGGTTAAAACACTTCTACTATTATACAGAACTTACAGAAAAAATTTCACACAGTTCATTATGTTCAAAACTTTTACAGGAATAGCTGACCCCGTTTGTGATTATTTTCTAAAAATCACATTTCGAGTAAAACGCGTTTTAAAGTAAGACACCTTGCTTGAAGTAATGACATCTGCTTTGACTAAAACACTTGTAGTTTTTGTTCTAGTGAACGGAAAATGATAAACTTGGTATTTTTATAAAGCTAATAAGATGGCCCATAAAATAAAATCATTAAAAAAATTTGTCAATTTTTGGCAAAATTTACAGTACAAAATTTTAGGGTAGTTGGATACTTTAATGGGACCGAAAACATTTTACTCAAAAGTTGCACTACAACAACTTTTCGAAAGTGCATGGACTTCTTCTGTGGCTACATAAAAAGTTTGGTATACAAGACACCTTTCCTTCAGTTGAATACCACATTTCTCGAATATCTGTAGCTGACGGGAGGATACGTGATATACCAAGAATTTTCCAGAATGTAAGGATTTCTATGAATCGCTGCTGTCAGGCTTGGCAGATGACTTCTGGTCGCAACTTTGAGCACCATGTTATAGTACAACCTTTGAATAAAATGTTTTCTGTCCAATTAATGTGTTGCCGTTTCTGTTCTTTTTCTCTGCTTCTTTGCAGCATAGCTCGCTACTACGGCATTTGCGACCGAAGCGTTGCTACCAATGGGCTAGGTGGTGCCGTGTACCGGGGCCCTCAACCTCAAGGGGCCCCTCGGACCCTGACCACCAAGAAAGCCGAATTTGCGATAATTTCTCCCAAATTTAAGCTATAAATTTAAAAGGTTGTAAAAAAAATTATAATAATGTTGAATGTTTTTTCGGATTTGTAAGGAATACCCCTAAGTTCTTTTCATTATTTGTTCAGTGTTGCGAACTTTACTTATTGAAAAGTTCCTGCTTGCACACTTTAAATTTGACAAACATTTCTTTGGTTGATCAGAGCTTCGCCAAGAACGGATTGCGTGGAAATCGATTCCCAAGGGATGTTGTGAGGACATAATAGGCAAAATCCTCGTTTTTAAACTGTTACACCCACCGACTTGAAATATTCGGTAACATGTTTCTTTTGTTGAATAAATATCTGCTAAGAAAGGGATTTGTGGAAATTGTCCTCCAAGTGAGTGAGAGAATATTAACGTCGCACGGTTCAGCTACACGAACACTTTTGGGGACGGTCCGCGTAATTTTGAACCATGGTCAAGTGACGCGGACGACACTTGAGCTGGCACCCCCCTCTCCTAACTACCACACCAATGGGAGGACGTTTGAGCTCTCGATAGATTTTACGTGCATCGCACCCCTACACGGCGGGTCTTCAGTGGTACTGGGATCGAACTCATAACACGCTTGCCATGATCCGATACCTAGACCACTTGGCTACCGCGGCCTAAATGGTCCCCCAAAGGGTTTGTGAAGGGTTTTGCGAGGGCGTTATATGTTTAAAAAATTCTCGGTGTTGAACTAATATAGTGATAAATTTAAAATCTGTCAAACCTGTTTCTTTTTTAAATTGGAAACCGTTAAAATGCATTTTGTGGAAATTGACTCCAAAGGATCGATTGCGGGGGCGTTGTGAGATAAATTTCCCGTTTTTGAACTATTACACCTACAGACTTGAAATTCGGCGAACATATTTCTTTTATACAAGAAAGACTCGCCAAGAAAGGGATTTTTCGGAAATCCACTCTAGAGGGGAGTTCTTTTGACATTACGGGGGAGCTATACATAAAACTTTCCATTTGTTTGAACTTAGACCTGTAGAGGTGAAATGTGGTAAACATGTTTCTTTAAATTGGGTAGAGATCCAAAAAAAAACTTTTTTTTTTCGGAAACTGACTCAAAAGAGGTTTTGGGGATTAAGGAAGATTTAGATTTAGAAAAATTCGTGATCGAGTTTCAGCTGCTCAGTTCTTGATGATTCAATAGAAAAAACGAAAACTCGCTTGAGGGGTTTGAATTACATTAGCTATAAAACAATTTAAGTGCAACAGAAAGACTATGTTAAGAATTTGGATACGGGCTTCCGAAAATAATTGCCAAGGAGAATCATTTGTTAATGTTGATTCTTTGCATTTATTTTTCAAAGATTAGGTGGAGAAAAGCTTAAATATATTTTTTTCGCAGAAACACCGTAAGATCAATAGCTCACGCGATTGAAGCTTTCAAATCCACATTATTCCAATTTTTTTAGGGGGGGGGATTTATGAATTCTCTTAAAACGTATTCCAAGTGCCATCAAACCAAGTAGAGCTTCGCAGCAATGGAATTTTACCTACAAGTTTAAAATGCAGTAATAAAATTATTGAAACAATCCAGAAACTATTTGAACACTCAAAATAGAAATTAGGTGTATAATACTTTAAATTTTTTCAGTACAATATAGTTTTTAAAAGTATTAATGTTGCGCGTGATTACTACTGTTATTATGCTATAAATTAAATTCATCAACTGTTATTATTGAAACACGTCACGTAAGTTGCTTTCCCTGCAGTGATACACTGCTTGTGAGAAAATTGAGTTTCACAGAGAATGTTCGCTTCCCTGCATGTACTCAAAAAAATTATCGGAAACCTTAAAAGATCTGACCAGGGTTACCAGATTGGGGACTTTATCGCCCTTGGCGATAAATTCGGCAAAAAGTGATATAGCTAAGTCTCTGGCGTTGATTCTTCTGAAAATTACCCATGAGGTGATAAAGAGACCTTTAAGACAAAGTTAGACACAGAATTTGGTTATGCGTTGTCTGCAATAAAACAATGAGTGTTTATCCGTCTGAGTTCCTGAAAGTGGATTTGTGTTAGAGAGCCTTTGTGAAACGCTATAAAGCTTATTTATCACCAGTGCATTTTCAACTGCTGTAAATCTGTAATAATACTTCTTTGTGCATTTATGTCGAGTTGCGTAGTCATCAAAATATCAGAGCATTGCGCATATACATTTCTTCGTAAAAAAAAAAGAGGGTGCGTGTTGTACGACGAACATACCTAAAAACTAAAACTGCAACACTACAATAGAATTTTGGTGGATAAAGAATTTGGAGCACACATAAGGGTCCAGGCTCATCAGCATTAACAGTTTTGTGTTTCTAAAGACTTTATCACACACACAACACGCATGTTTCGAACAACCGTTTCTAGACTTTTTGAGCAGCTGTGAGGGTGCAAAACGATACGCTCTGACGTCATCCTGCTCCCTATCTTCACATTGAAAAATTATTCACCGATTTTTCTGCTTCGGGAAATGAAAATCCGATATCATTTCAATGGAGCCTCATTCTGTTAAAAATATTATATGCCATTTCTGATGCTTTTGACGAAGCCGAGAATGCCATTTTACTAATGAAGTTGGAAGAGGAACCTGGAATTTTTCTATTGGCTGGAATTTTGAGCAATTCTTTTGGCTCACAAGGAAAAAGCTGTTCGAAATCGTTCCTGTGGCAATTGGGTAGAAATTTCTCAAAAGGGTTGCTCGAAAGGAAAATTGCTCCCAACATATATACGTGTCATAAGGCTTTAATCTTAGCTTTTGTACGATTCCTTCAAAAAAAAATAGCTGTTGTCCAATTCAGTGAGTTCCGATTAATAAGAGTTTATATAGTGAAAGCTTATTCTTACCTTTAGATTTTTGTAGTAGAGGTAGGCAAGCTTTCGTGAGTCTCATTGTGCCTAATAAGTTGACTTGCACCTGTCTTTCTCGCTGCTGAGACGTCTGCCACTCGAACAGGCCATACACGCATACACCGGCATTATTCACAAGGGCCCACAGTTCTGCGACACAGAAAATACATTCGGTAATTAATGGCACTCACACAATTATATTTTGTGCCCGGTGTACAATTCTTTCCCCCTGAAGTATGTTTCAAAGGTTCTATTTTTAAACGAATAACTATTGTTTATACGAGGAAAGAGAAATACTAATTTTTCATTTTTTTAGAAAGAAACGTTTTGCAAGGAGGGAGTAATAGGATTCTGAAAGAATAAATGAAACTGTGTTTTGAAGCATGAGAAGAAAAAAAGCTTGTAGAGCAGGGGTCGGCAACCTATGGCACTCTTGCCACATGTGGCACGCAGTACAATTCTCAGTGGCACTCTGCACTACTCGACAAATTTTTTAAATTTTTGAATGGTTGGAAGTTGATAAATTTGGAATGGACCTTATTTGACAAATATCTTCAGATTTATGGACATTAATGGAATTACGAAAAAATCTGAAAGATAAATTTACAGCTGTTTTTTAAATTATTGAATGACATTGCTGCAAAGAGTTAATTAATTGAAGATAAAAAATTGCATATACTCTATTTTCCACTTTTGGTTCTATACATGTTTTTATAAGTAAAAATTCTTTCCTCATACGAAAGATATTTCGAGGCCACAAAGGAAAAAAAGGTTCAACCACAGAACACTCAAAATCGAGTCAAATCGATAGTCACAAATTATGCCCTTTATTTTGTAACTCGAAAATAGAACGTTTTATTAGTTTTATTTTTTATTTAACTATATAATGAAGGTAAGTACTTATTCTTTATGCTGTTTATTTCTTAACTTAAAAAATATACTTAAAAATACATAACATACGTACAATTTTAATTTTTGTTGTATAAATAGTTATATTTTATGCTGTCTATTTTTATGTTCAGAAATATCTTTAGTAAGGCAATATTTGTATATAATAAAACTGTAAATATATATTATTGACCTGTATTCTCTAACTTTGCACGCATTATCACGGGAATTGAATTGCTTAAAAATGTTCTACTGTGGGGCATGCTAAATCCTATTGGTCGATTGGTTTGGCACGTCACAGCTAAAAGGATGCCGACCCCTGGTGTAAAGGCTTTATTCTTTTAGTTTTATTTTTGAATTTTGAAATTCCATTTTGCTAGATTTTTACCAAGTTTAGGAATTTTTTTTTTCACAAAAGTTTTGGGAAGTAACCAAAGATTGACATTTATATATAGTGATTATTCATGTTTAGGGTACCATTTGTAAAAAAATATCATCATATACTTCGTTCTGTACAACGATACTGATTAATACGGTGTTCCGAAGCATTGACATCTAAAGACACTTAAAAACGCATACACTCTTTTTGCTCTATTGTAGATATACCATACCATCACCAGTAAAATGGGTTCTTGTAAACTCAACACTTAATGCATTAATTTTATACAAAGTGTATTTCATCTTGTGTTTCATAGTGTGTACGAATTCGCGTTTAAATCTTGTATTCCCAAAATGGCATGGATCGACGACGACTTGTGGTAGTGGTTCATGTCACCGGGAAAAAAATTAGGGGTCCATAGGGTTTAGCGGGGGTGGGGAAAACGTGTGGGGGTCTACGAGAAAAGGCTCTTATTTAAGCAGTACGTAAATTTCGGTTTTTAATTAAGGGGATCATCCACATTTACATGAATGTTACCTATATGCTTACACATAACATGTTATATACTCATGTCCGAAATTAGGGTCACAAACGTGTTTTTCGTCATAATTTTAAAATATCTCCAGTAAAACTGATAGAATAAGTATTTTATATATTTTGATGTACAGATAGTACAATATCAACCTTCATTTTAGGAAATAATGTTGTTTAGTGTTAGTTTTTGTAGAACTACTGGATTGAGACCGTTCAAGCATATGAGAATTTTACCTCCAATTTTGGGAATATTGCATTAAAACAAGCAAGATGGTCTTTTTGCATTGAGAATGACTTATCACAATAATTTAGATGAGTCCTTGAGATGGAGTTGGCAGACTTAAAGCTGGCTAGTCTCAAGCGAAGGTGGCTCTATGGTTACAAATAGCCCGAAAAAAAGTGGGGTTTCGGTTATGGAATCAATTTTAAAGAAGTGGTACTGTCACAAAGATGGTCGGCCAAGTTCTCCACAGAGCATTGACTTCTACACAGGATCCCTACTTGGCACTAAGCGCACGACAACATAGGCGAATAACGGCTCCTTATCTTGCTTGTGACCTTGCTGCTGTGGCTGGAAGAAGAATTTCTAGGCAAACAGTCTATAGCCGTCTTGCAGAGATTTGCCTTTACTCCCAGCGTCCAGTCTGGTGCGTCTCTTTGACTGCATCCAGCAATCGAGATCAGATATTGGGAGACTGAAAACTTAAGTTGTGAGCCCCATAAAAATGGGAGCTGATTCTTTTCAGTAGCGAAAGAGTCGAAATGTACCAGACAAAATTATTCTCGTCGAGTAGGTGAAGATTTGACGAGAATCATTTTGTCTGGTAATGGAGCTCGCTTTCATCCCTCCGATGCAACAAAAATCGACAGATTTTGGGGCCAAGGAATCGTTGTGTGTGGTGGCATATTACTGGACAGACATATACCACTGTACGTTTTCTATGCGGGTACTGTCAACTCACAGCACTATAAGGATGAGATCCTGAAAGCTTATGCGTGGTGTTTCTGGGTGCTTTGAACACCAACCACATTTTAATGGACTAAAATGAGTGCCCACGCTGAACTCACATTGTTGATGCGTTTCATGAAGAAGTGGATATTCGCCGTATGGATCGACTTTCGAGGCCTCCGGATCACAATTCTGTTTAATATGTTTGGGGGGAAGGATATGTAGGTTTCTAGGAAAAGCCATTTCTCAGCGTAGCTCCCTCCCAGGACCCACCAGGAATTAAAAGTCCTGTATTTAAAAAAAATGAACTTTATTGCTACACACAAATAAATACACCCTCATAAACAGTATAACAGCTCATTGTGAGGCTTGCATAGCAGTTCACAGTGGTCATTTCGAAAAAAGACGGTCTTTTTCTGGAGTAAATGTTTATCTCCGATTGATGATTTCTCCGTTTCTGATAACACTTTTTAACTCACATTTTCTGATTTGTTTTGTTGTTTGTTCTTTCGAACATTGTAATACGTCTCTACGCCTAATTTCATGGCAACGCAGTAAGTAGTTCATAAGTTTTCACAGATTTTATACTTGTGACCTTAATTTTGGACATGAGTGTATTACAACACATATATATCTATTTAACTACTCTATAAAAATTCTACAGGAAGCAAACATATCTATTTATCCATGTAAGGCTATCCTTTCACGAAGTGCTGGATGCAGGAATGGAAATAATTCGAACCATCCATTTTGAACTCATAAATTCCAAAACTATGATTTGTTAAAAAGATATCAATTAAAATCTCAAAGTGAATGATTGGCTAACCCTTGTGATGCCATTTATTGTGCAGAGGCTGAAGGACGGCAGGGGAATGATTTCCGAAATTTCCCTTGTTCTTAAAACTACTATCCAAAATTGCAAAGGCACCACAGTAGCCATGTGAAATTTTAACGATACATACAATTTATTTTAACGATACCTGGAAAAAAATTGTTTTCCTATATAAATCCCGATTTTCCTATAGAGATCAAGATAAAATCAACTACCTTTTCCAATATTTTCATTTACCTAGTTTTCTTTTAGGCTGATTCGTTAAAAATATATATTGTTAATGTTTGAAATATCAATTTCCTTACACAGGGTGTGTTTTACTAATATATTTTGATATAAAAATTTCATTAACTCTACTTGGCATATTATGACGCATGGGAAACGTCATTCATTTCATGCATCATTGTAGACATTGACGTCTTTGAGACTGTAAGAACGGTGGCCACTGAGTATCGTCGTCCGATTCCGTTTTATATCCAGTGCTTAAGGTCCGGATGGTACCAGAATTCCACCCACCCAAAGAAAGAAAAAATTTGTATTAAAAAAAATTCCGTTTTATTTTTATGATAAGGAGATAAAATGCTACACACATTTTAAATACATCGCAAGAAGCATTTCTTTTACAAATATAAAAAACTTTCACATCTATAATTAAAATTAAATTTATAAACATAAAAATATGACACCGCGTTTTGTTCTTTCTTAGGATTCACAGGGGAAAAAAAGAAGTAATTATAATGAAAGAAATATGTAGAGGTTTTAAACTATATCAGAACTTGGGAGAGTTAGTTTATGAATTTTCTGCAGTTTTAATTCATTATTATTTTCTGTTCAAATAAAACAAAGTAAGGAACCGAGTAGAAAATGGTAAATGAGTAAAAAATGAGTAAAGTATGCTAAAATCAGGAACAAGTACCAACTATAAACCAATTCTAATTTCCCATTGTTATAATATTAGATTTTGCTGCTTACTTTTTTTTTTGTAAATAGTTGTTCCGACGTTGAATTTTCTACGTAGTATTAAGATCTGCTCGCTTCAAGTTTGGAGGAGGAGGTCATGGTCACAAAGTCTTGACCGGTTTGCCATTTGTTCGAGAAAAACTGCCTCTGAAGATCAGTGTAGAAGTGCTATTGTACGTTAAATATATATGTAAGTCGAGGCTCAGAGTCCTCAAATTGGCGTGGTGCGGGAGTTCGGAGAGTGGGATGCCAGTTCTAGTACCATCCTAGTTACTTGATTGAGGTTGAAATTTACGAAGTCCGTCACCATTTTTCAATTTCTACTCTCTCTCTCTCTATATATATTTTTGTTCAAATTTTCAATCGTTAATAAAATGCATTTTAAAGCACTCAATTGAGCTGAAATTTTATGTACACGATTATTTTGGGTAACAATACAGTACTTTAATTATAATTAATAAAAATGAATTGATTAAAACTAATTATTCAAAGAATTACAAGTACAGCCACGTTGGCATTATTTTTGGTGACTTAGCGACCCTTTTGGCGATTTGTGTCAAAACTTGAAAAGGTGTTTTTTCACATTTTAAAGCGCTCATTTGAACTAAAATTTTCTATACACTATTGTTTGGGGTAACAATACGATAATTTAAATATAATTAATTAAAATGATTGACTGAAATTAACTTTTTAAAGAATTACACATGCAGCTACGTTGGCTTCATTTTTAGCGACTTGGATCAAAACTTGAAATTTTTTTTTTTCACGTTTCAAAACATTCAGTTGAAATGAAATTTTATATACACGATTGTTTGGGATGACAATACGGTGCTTTAATGATAATTAATAAAAATTAGTTGCAACTTATTGCTGTGATTCTGTCATATGTATATACATATTTATATTATAACTGTAACTATTTCATAAAAAGTAACTAAAATAAATTTTTTTTGTTGATCTAAGTAGGAATTGATTAATTTTTTTTATATATTACATGTTATTACTATTTTTATCTTTGTCCTTTTGTATTGTGTAATTATATATGAATATTGCGATTTTACCTTTAATTTGTATTATGTAAATTTACTGTGTTTTCTCTAAAAAAATGCAAACTGAGATTTTGTTCAATAAAGACTGAAAGCAGGGGTGGTTGTTTTCCTAGTTTACCGGTTTGCACCTCTAAACCCCTTTCGGGTGAGTTCGGTTCCCTTGGGCAATCTGCCAATTCTACCATTAGTTCTCGCGTTGGCTTAGAATGTGTATCTACGAAAAAAGGGGCCGCGGTAGCCAAGTGGTCAAGGCATCGGATCATGGCTAGCGGGTCACGAGTTCGAGCCCAGTACCACTAAAGTCCCCCCGTGTAGGGGAGCGAAGCACGTTAAATCTGTCGAGAGCTCAAAAGTCCTCCCGTTGGAGTGATGTGATAGGAGAGGGGGGTTCCAGCTCAGGTGCCGTCTGCGTCACTTGACCGTGGTTCAAAATGACGAGGTCCGTCACCAAAAGCCCTCGTGTAGCTAAAACAGTGTGACGTTAATCTTCACTCACTCATAGAGTAACGCGAGAGCTATTGGTGACGGATCTCTTAATTTCGAACATCGGTCAAGTGACGAGGACGACATCAGAGCTGGCACCCGCTCTCCTAATTACGATACCATTCCGACGAGAGGACATTGATCCTCGATAGGTTTAACGTGTAACGGACCGCTCTTTACGGTGGATCTTCAGTGGAACCAGAGCTCGAGCTCATGACCATAACACCAAGGCAGAAGTAAAAAGCTTTCAAACTTACACACTTATACAAACAAATCGGGATTTTACCATAAACTTTCAACAAGACTAAACATTTTAATCCTTTTTTGTTTTCGTCAAATGTAGAAGAGCCTGGATTAAACGTGGAGCACATCTTAGAGAGAGAAATGCCTTAATTTTCATGAAAATTCGTGACATTGCAATTCATACATTTGTCTGCAACATAGCGGTTTTAAAACTTCAAAATATTGCATATATCAGCGGCGGGCAACTGTTTATTCTCCAGGCAGTGACGCACATAGAAAGTTTTCAAGGTAGGGTGTCCAGAGTCGGAAGTCCGCTCTTCTCGTATCATGTTCCAATACACTGCCCAAGATATTCTTTTGATTTTGTCGATTTTCACGAAAAAAAAAAAAAACAGTAAAAAATTTATGATTATTGAATACATAATTAGCCGTAATTAATAAAATTATTAATGACAAATAATTAAATTTTACGTACTATATGCATAGGATTATAATCAATCGAAAAAAATTAAGGACTCTAGGGGGTCCGGATTAGGGGCTCCCTTGTGTGCGCGCCACTGGCTCCAGGGTCACATTGTGGAAGTGGAAAATGCTGCAGGGCCGAACTTTTTTAAAATGATTGCACTTGTACTTTTTCTGAGATGCAAAGTTAAGTAATAAGTTGCACTATTGAAATCAATAAATCTATATATATAAAGGAGAAAAGCGACTCACTCACTGACTGACTGACTGACTAATCACGAAATCTCTGGAACTATTCAACCTAAAGACTTGAAATTTGGTTGACATGTTCCTTTGATGGAGTAGACATCAGCTAAGAAAGGATTTTCCGAAATTCGAAACGCAAGGGGCGTTACGGGGGGTTAAGGGCTTTAATAATAATTGTTTCCATGTTTAAACTACTTGATGTACAATCTTGAAATTGCGTAAGCGGATTCCTTTCAGACAGTAGAGATCCGCTACAAAATGAGTTTGCTGAAAATCGACCCCCATGTGGCGTTGCAGGGGCTTAGGGGCGTTATAGATAATTATTTCCATTTTTAAACTATTTGACGCACTGTCTTTAAATTTGATATATAGATTCCTTTCGTAGAATAATGATCAGTTACAAAACGGGTTTTGTGAAAACAGACTTCTAAGTAGCGTTGCGGGGGATTAAGGGGCGTAATAGATAAATATATCCGTTTTTAAACTACTTCACCTACCTGCTTGAAAATTGGTAGGTAAGTTTCTTTCCTGGAGTAAATATCCGCTACAAAATGGGTTTTGGGAAAATTGATCCCCAAGGGGTGTTGCGGGAGCGGGGGTTTAAGGGGCGTTATAAATTCCTATTTTTAAGTTATTAGACGTACAGTCTTGAAACTTAGTAAGCAGATTCCTCTCATAGGGTAGAGATACGCTAAAAATGGGTTTCGTGAAAATTGCCCTCAAGTGGCGTTGAGGGGACTTAAGGGGCGTTATAGATAATTATTTCCATTTTTAAACTATTAGACGCACAGTCTTTATATTGGATAAAGATATTTCTTTCATAGAGTAGAGATCAGCTATAAGAAGGTTTTGTGAAAACAGACCTCTAAGTGGCGTTGCAGGGAATAAGTGGCGTAAAAGATAAATATTTTCGTTTGTAAACTATTTGACCTACCTGCTTGAAAATTGGTAGGAATGTTTCTTTCATGGAGTAAATATCCGCTACAAAACGGGTTTGGAGAAAATTGACCCCCAAGAGGTGTTGCGGGGGGTTAAGGGCAGATATAAATAATAATTTCTTTTTTTAAACTATTAGACTCACAGTCTTGAAATTTGGTTAGCAGATTCCTCTCATAGGATAGAAATACACTGCAAAATGTGTTTTGTGAAAATCGTCCCCTAGGTGGTGTTGCGGGGGTTCAAGGGGCGTTATTGATAATTTTTTTGCATTTTTAATTAATTGGACGCACAGTCTTCAAATTTTGCTAAGCAGATTCCTTTCATAGAGTGCAATTCCCCTACAAAATGGGTTTTGTGAAAACAGACCCAGAAGTGGCGTTGCGGGGGCTCAAGTGTTGTTATAGACAATTATCCCCATTTTTAAACTGTTAGACGTACAGTCTTGAAATTTGATAAGCAGATTCCTTTCGTAAAGTAGAGAACCGCTACAAAATGTGTTTCGCGAATATCAACTACCAAGTTTAATTTCGGGAGATTAAGAGGCGTAATCGATAAATATTTCCATTTTTAAACTACTTGATCATCCTGCTTGAAAATTGGTAGGCATGTTTCTTTCATGAAATAGAGTTCCTCTAACAAAGAGTAAAATGAAAATTGACCCCCAAAGATGTTTGCGAGGGTCAAGAGGAGTTACAGAAAAAAATTCCTGTTTTTAATTGTTAGACCCATATACTTGAAATTTGTTAAGCATGTTTCTTTTGTTGAATAGGGATCCACTAAGAATAAATTTTAAGCAAATCAAGTTCTGGGGGTTGCAGGGGTTGCAGGGACGTATTGACAAAAAAAATTACTTTTTTCGAGCTACAAGGACTATAATAATGAAATTTGGTTTGCATTTTTCTTTTGTTGAATTGAAATCCGCTAAGAGCGGTAATTTTGGAAAACGGCTCTCAACGGGATTACGGGGATATTTATAGTAAAACTTTTGCTTTTTTCTGTTAGATTTAGACTTGAAATTTGGCTTACATGTTCAATTTACGGAGTAGAGATCCACCGAAAATTGGTTTTGCGGGAATCCACTTGGTTTTGAGTTACGAAAGCATCATTCTATGCTTCAATTTTAGAGATTTTTAGAAAATACAAATTAGATGAGTTCTGCCCTTTTTTTTTATCAACAGGTGACAGTTACAGGTATAAGTATATTTTTCAATTCAATCGAATTCTTAATGCTAGGACTTAGATATCAATAATTTATACATATATATAAGCAGTAAAAATTTATAAAACATCATGAAATACCTAGCGAAGCGGGCGGGTAACAGCTAGTAAGTTATATAAAATAGTAGCAGTTTTTGTCAATTTATTTATAACACTTTTTTTCTCTCACTCACGCACGTTCTTAATTTTAGAATTAACTTAATGAGATAAATGTACCTCATCGGACTTCTCTAAATTTTTTTTTTGAAATCAGGAGCGAGATTTCTTGTTGAAATTCTGATCTTAGCGTGCAAGTTAATGTCAGCCAAATTGCATTTATATTGACTCTGGTTGAACTTCACGTAAGAAAAAGTTTGCTCACAAATATATGTTGATGCAAGATTAGAGAATGTTTTCACTATATTTGGTTTTCTGACCGTCTTGGTGGGCCACTATTGTAGCTCATTTACCATTAAAACAGCGTTTCTGAAACTGTGGGGTGCGCTCTCCTTGGGGGTCGTGATAACTCTGCGAGGGGGACACGAGCATATTGAAAAGTCGAAAACTAAAGATTATATAAGAAAATTACTAATTTACTGAAATGAATACTAAACAAAATACATTCCGACATAATAAAAAATGAACTAATATTACTGATATTAATAAACTGACTTACGCTGATATAATGCACTTATAAATGCATCAGTACTGCACAATGTATCTTATACTTAATTTAACAATGCTAAGTTAAGAACAAGTTTAATAATTTCTAGTGACCCCATGATCTTGTCATATACAAAATTATATACAAAAATTAACACTTATCTTGCTGATTTGTACGGTTTATATTTAATCCCTTGGCAGCCGATTTAAAAGTTAAGCAATTCGCACCCCGATGTCAATGTTTTCCAAGTAGGAGTGTGTATGTGATGTATTGGGTGGAGGGAGGGGAAAAAAGAATAAAAAGCTAATCCTCTGAAATAAGTAAATCCCTCGCAAGCTCTCTCAAGTCCCATTCTATTACCTTCGGAACAATTTTATGAATAGCACTGCACAGAAAAGATCGTGCTCCGGAGAGACGTATGTATAGGTTCAGTGGAAATAACGCTTTGGCTGAGCGAGTGGTTTATATACGCCCTTAATAGTTTTAAGTCGTATTATTGCTTTAGCATCAAAGTATAGTATTATTGAATTTAATACAATGTTATTGTATGGAAGGGAGGGGCGATGAAAATTATGATTCCATATTGGGTCGCCAACATTGGAAGTTTGAGAAGCAATACATTAAAATATAGGATAAAATATGCGAAATACATTTGATACGCCAACTGGAATAAAAATAAGTATGATAAAATAAGTGGTCCTCTGTAGGATAGCGAAACCAGAATATAAATACAGTCGACTCTCGCTCATTCAAAGTTTATGCTGAGCCCCTAGAAAAACTCTTGATATTTCGAACTAAAATAAAACTTTTTGGTACACTCAGTATTTCGGACTAAGATTTGTGGCTGGCCAGACTACAGCACGCAATAATTTGAAAAGTTTATCTTATAAAACTTTCGACCATTCGAACACACACAGGGTCCGGACTGGACCCTGCCTTGAAGAACCAATGGTGTTAGGGACTACGTCTGAGAGGGAACTGGGTGCGAACCGATTTTATTTCCAATGAGGGATGGAAGAGATTTGGTGAGGAGTGAAAGAGTATTGTTCGAAAATTAATACATAAGTATTGCTTTAGTACAGGATTTTTAACTTCTGTATAGTACTTAAACTATATATGGTGGCCGCGGTAGCCAAGTGGTCTAGGCATCGGATCGAGGTCAGCATGTCATGAGTTCGATCCCAGTACCACTGAAGACCCGCCGTGTAGGGAAGCGATGCACGTTAAATCTGTCGAGAGCTCAAACATCCTCCCGTTGGTGTGGTGTGGTAGTTAGGAGAGGGGGTGCCAGCTCAGGTGTCATCCGCGTCACTTGGCCATGGTTCAAAATTACGCGGACCGTCCCCAAAAGCCCTCGTGTAGCTGAACAGTAGGACGTTAATATTCCCTCACACACCCACTATACTGTATATATATAATATGTACTTTTTAAAAATACTATAAAATAATTTTATACATATGTACGATCATTGCTTTATTACATATTTTAAAATTTAAATGTGTTAGAAAAAAAAATTTCACTTCGTGTATTTTGGAGGTTTTTTCTCTCTCTTACCTTCTTGATAATTCGAACTCTTGATAATATTCAAACTTTTTCATTGGTCCTCCAACTTCGAATTATCGAGGGTCGACCGTATTAATGTTGGAATACCTTTATATCTGAAAAAAATATTCCGAACTCGGGACCTACTGTTTAAAACAGTTGTTCTTTAAATGTGGTTCGAGGACCCCTGGGGTCCACGAAGGTCTGTCTTCGAATGTTAAGATTTCCCTCTCATATAGACATTGAAAGACCTAGTAGAAAAATTGAAAGATTTGTCATACTAGAGACTAGATAAATAATCTACAATAAAAATATTTACTTGAATTTATATTTCGATCGCGAATATTAGTTCATTTTTTTTTGTTTTTAACTACGTAGCCATTAATAAAACGTAATAATTTAAAAAAATATATACCAGAAATACATGCGCGAAGAATTCACTCCAATACTATAGTGATTGTGTCCATCTCGATTTCCTAATCGAATGGTACTTGTATTCTTTCTTTGTGTCTACATTATTTGAAACTAATATTTTGTAACATTTTTTAATTTTTTATATATATATAATTAGAGGTTTACGGTTTTCTTAAAAGAAAAAGTGTAAAAAAAAAGTCTGTATAAATAGCAGAGACAGTTATAAGACTATTTTGAGATCCCTCATCCATCTGTTGTGAATCAGAGAAGGGGTCTAAAAAATTTTTTTGGGGGGGGGGGAGTCCGTAATGTCAGACTGATTCATAAATGGGGGCTGCGGCGATCGAAAGAGTTTAAGGCTGTTTTCGCCATATATACAAAAGCAGGAAATTAACGAGGAGCACATCTTTGACAAAAAAATACCTCATTTTTTAATAAAAATTTATAACATTGTAAATCATGCATTTATTTATAATGTAGTGCTTTTAAAATTTCAAAATATTTCATAAATAATTAGTTTTTCCTTTTAGCATGTAAAGGGATGGTTAATTTAACATTACAGCACAGGAGAAAAAAATGCGGAACACAATTCATAAAAGAAAAAAAAATGTGTCAACTAGGATAAAAAATGAGTATAATGATAAAATAAGGGATTCAAGCAAGGGTGTCAAACTCAAAGGTTGACTCGGGTTAAATAAACAAGGTTAAGTTTAAAGTGGGCCGCAAAGAAAATCAAGCTTCATAGAAACCTAGACTTTTTTCGAAAAAAATACAATAAACATATGCATATATACGAACAAGAAAATTTTAATATGTACGTCCGACGCTTGACTGCTACTATTTTTCCTATTTGAGGAGAATTTTTGATTATGTGTATTTTTTTTTTTGTGTACCAATATATTGACCCGGCTGCACAAATGCTCGCTGTGGGCCGCATGTGGTCCACCAGTTTGACAACCCTTCTCTGGATAGAGAAGTCAGAATATAATATAATATATATAAATATTCGAGTACTTTTATATATCAAAAAATATTCCGAATTTGGGTCCTATTCTTTAACATCAGCCGAGAGAAGACAACCTTAAGAACCACTGCTTTAAAACATGTTAGTAAATACCTTTTTTTTTTTGGAAAGTAGTTCACAATCATGAAATATATATATATTTTTTAAAAAGAGCTTACCTCTTTTTTCTTCTTTAAGTAAGTTTTGAATCGTCGATATAGCTTCACTAACACTCTCTTCATTTGTTATATCTAGCCCTATAGTTCGGACTCTGTCAGGCAGCGATAACTGCGCCGTACGCGGATCCAAGCATCCAGCAAACACATAGCATCCCATTTCTGCGAAATACACAGCCAATTGCTTTCCGATGCCGCTATCGCATCCACTAATAAACACGGCAACTTTTTCGGGCGACATGAGGGGTCGGCCCCTGGACAGCCATACGGCAAGAATTATTAGAACACTGATCAACAACACTACCCAAGGATCCATTATTGAGTGCATTTGTTCTTGATCCGAAAAAATACGGTCGTTACCCGGTAGCTAAGAAAATAAGAGCAGAAAAACCGGTTTTTGTCTCTTTTTATCACTCACAAAAAGCGATCTGCAAATTTATATTCGTCCCCCCCCCCTCTCCAGGAGTGAATTTTTTAATGGATCTAGCGATAAAAATGATATTCTTCCTTCTTAAAATCAATTTAATTTCTCGAGCGTCAAATATTGCACATCCCTCAATTCGATGTTTAAAAAAAGAAACCAGAAGAATTTGATTTGTTTCTTCAATATGTTAGCCACACTAAGAACCTATTTGCTTAGGCTAATATAAATAAATTAATCAACTAATGTTTTTTTTAAAATTTTATCCCTGCTTCCTTTCATTAGTGATGAATTGCAATTTTTTTTAAAAGTATATTACACAAAAACGAGAGACAAATTCTTGTTTTACGTTTTATTGGATCGCACTATTTTTTTTTTTTTGAAGTATCATAGCCTCTTAGTGGTAAAAATTGCTTTTTACAAAACTTTCGAAGAGATACAAAGGTCTTGTGGCTCGAAATTGCAAAGCAGGGTGCCGGACCAGGTGTCTTCCTTGTCACTTGACCATGATTCAAAATGACGAGGTCCGTCGCCAAAAGCGAGTGAGTGAGTGAGTGAGTGAGTGGTGATTTTGGGTTTTATTGGCGCAAGAGCCGATTTCGGCTATACTGCGCCAAACATTTGTTTTAATATCTGTGGTCTAGACGGGAAGAGAGAAAGAAAGAATGAATTGAATGACAAGAAAGAGGGTCGAAAATAGAGAAGGATCACTAGGGTACCCCGGGTTCGTGAAGCCCGTGTTTACCAAAGACAGTAAACCCCGTGGGAAAAGGAAAAGATCACTAGGGCACCTCGGGATTGTGACACCCGTACTCACCTAAAGAAGGTGAACCCCCTGAGGGGCGCCAAAAGCGACAACTCCGGCCATGAGTTCGTGATCATGACCATTAACTCCCGTGGCTATTGTGACCGCGGTAGCCAAGTGGTCTAGGCATCGGATGTTGGCTAGCATGTCATGAGTTTGATCCCAGTACCACTGAAGTCCCGCTGTGTAGGGGAGAGATGCACGTAAAATCTGTCGACAGCTCAAACGTCCTCCCGTTGGTGTGGTAGTTAGAAGAGGAGGGTGCCAGCTCAGGTCCGCGTCACTTGACCATGGTTCAAAATTACGCGAACCGTCTCCAAAAAGCCCTCGAGTAGCTGAACAGTGGGACGTTAATATTCACTCTCTCACTCACCCGTGGCCATCTGTAGCAGAGAGAATTGGAACTATTTCAAAAAGCAAGGTTAATACGATATTGGTTGTGTAGTTTATGAAATTAATTTTTATATTTATTAAAAATATACGTATAATCAATAGCAATGTACTTTTTGTGTCTGCTCAACTGTTCCATTAGTTTAAATTCTGTAATTGTAGAAATAGAAGAGAGAAAAGAATGGGAAATCTCTCTTCCGTATAAACACTGTGTTTTTAGAGGAAATAATTTCCAAAAAATTGCTTATAAAATCTAATTCTTTAAGCCTTAACTATTTTTTTTTAGTATCTTTCTATATTTTCTCTCAAAATTTAAAAGATCCAAGTTTTAAAAAATATCTAAATTTATGATAATTTTTATATTTGCTTTTGTTCACTTTCCCAATATTAAATTGAAAACAAACTAATTTATCTAAAAAAAAATCAGTTAAGGTCTTTTTTCTACTATTGCACCAAAAGTTTTAATATGTTTTTTTTTTTGCTTTTAATACATGTAACAAAAGTTAGTATGTATTTTTAAATCAAGAAGCAGTACTGATTTTTTTAAAAAAATTAAATTTATATTTTATACATTTTTAATAAAAAAAATATCTTTAAGTGTTTCAATCGTGTTATCGCAAAACTCACAACTTATGTTATCCATCAAGGGTGTCAACACAAAGGCTTACTTGGGCCAAGCAAACAAGGTTTAACTATAGCTGGGCCACAAAAAAAATCAATAGTCATCGAAACGTAGGTTTATTTCGAATAATACACTATAATAAACATAAATAAAAGAACAAAAAAAAATTAATGTTAAAGTCCTGACACCTGGCATCTCTTCTCATATATATATATATATATATATATATTATATATATATTATATATATATAATGGATGTTTGTGTATATGACCTCGCTTCACTCCAACACCCTTCAACGGATCACTTTGAAAATTAGCATGTATATGTATTTTTTCTGGAGAAGGTTTTTGTGCTATCCTCTTTGTTATAGCTCACCACTAGGTGGCGCTGCAGCATATAAACTTCTGCACCATTCAATCAATCGCCAAGTTGCCAACAGGGTCGCCAAAAAGGATGCCAACTTGGCTCTATCGCCAACATCCATTGAATCGCCATTATAATGTAAGGAACGGCATTGCTTGGGAATATTGCAATTTTAACATTAAATAAATACACCAGAAATTAATTTTAACGTATTACTCTCATCCAGGTATAAATTATTTACACTATTTTAAGCGTCCATTTCACAAAATTTGTAACAATGTGTTACTTTTGCCGAGCAGAGATTAACTTAGAAAGGGATGTTTTCACGAGAGAATTACGGGTCGTTATAAATCATAGGTTCCCAACCTTTTTTGAACTGTCGCCCCGCTTTTCTAATAAATATTTCGACGCCGCCACCTTTTCTATTAAATATTTCGACACCGCCCCCTTTTCTAGTGAATATTTCTGTATCGCCCTCTCTCACTCTAGAGAAATAAGAGTGTATATAATACATAGTGAAAACAAGAGTTAAGTTTTAAAAAATATCCTATTACTAAAAGAATACAATTTTTTAATTTAATTTTTTTCTAAAGTCCCAGTTTTTTTACTTGCGAATCTGAAATATCTATTGCCACAAATATATATAAATGTGTAATATTACACATTTTAGTCATAGGTAGGATATTGTTGGAATTGAAACGCTACTGAATTTCTTCTTCATTTAAAAGAGTGGAATAAAAGATTTTTAGATTACCTGTTATAAAGATGGCAGGGGCTTAGATGATACGAAGTAATTCATAATAAGCTATTGCTTTCAAAATAAATATAAATTGACAGTTCCAGCCTTTAAAGAATCAAGTTAATTCCTGGTTAACCTATTTAATGATGTTTCTTGGATAATATACGTAGTGAAATGCAGTGGACGAAAGATTTTTCCTACGGCTCACAAACAAATACAACACGTGTACTACAGAAATTAGAATGCACTATATCATTCAATTTAATGTACGACTGAATGTAATGTAATCTTTTAAGTTTTTCATCCATTTCCCGTACTTTCGTAATATGTGAATTTTCTTACATGTGATATGGAATGATTTGAATACATACAGTCAATATAAGTTAAGCAGTATTCAAGTTTACTTTTTTTAATACATAAATCAGCGTGTATTTTAGTCTTTTTTGGTTAATCTGCCCAAGCCCCTGCGTGCCATGAAAGCCTCAAACGCCCACAAGGGGGCGTTATCACCCACGTTGAGAACCTATGTTATAAATAAAAAAAATATCCTTTTTATCTGCTATTAGCTCTACAGACTTAAAATTTAGCAAATACAGTAGACTCTCGATAATTCGAAGTTGGAGGGACCAATGAAAAGCCTCGAATTATCAAGAGTTCGAATTATCGAAGGGTAGGAAAAAACTCCCAAAATACACGAAAACATTTAAGTTTGAAACTATGTAATGAAACAAAAATTGTACATAAGTATAAAATTATTTTAAAGTATTTTAAAAAAGTACATATTTTATATACAGTATAAATATTATACAGAAGTTCATGTCATGGTATTAAAAGAATACATTTATGTATTAAAAACGATTATTAAAAGAATACATCCTGCACCTAATTAATCTTTTTTGACGAAAAAATCTGTTTAATCTGCTATCGGTTCCCTCAGACACTGTTCCCAACACCATTGGTTCTTCAAGGGAACCAATGGTCCCATGCCCTATTTGGTGTCATATGCCATAAGTCACACTGATCAGCCATAAATCTTCATATTCCTTGACGCAAAATACACAATCCTACGCATCCCTTCTTCACAATAGCGAGCCATCCTTTCTGAACACATGTGTAGTAAGGCTACTTGTTAAACTTTTGTATGTTTTTTTGCTTGAGGAAACGGGAAACACATAAAAAGGGGATGGCAAACACATGATCATCAAATTGGCTACGTTACAAAGGAGACACGCAGTGACAACATAAAAAATCTCAACTCCAACCTGCTTGCTACAGGGCCCTCCCTACATTATAGTGAGTGAGCGAATAGTTGAGAGTTTTATAAGATGAACTTCGAATATATAGCTTGCGGTAGACTGGCCAGCCACAGATCATACTTCGAAATATTGAGTGTATCAAGACGGATTGTTTTAGTTCGAAATATCAAGAGTTTCTCTAGGAGCTGAGCATATACTTCGAATTAGTGAGAGGTTTGTATTATCGAAGGTTTGAATTAGCGTAGAGTCGACAGTATATATATATATATATATATATTTCAGCTGAGATATACAAAAAGATTATTTTTGTTTATTTTGCAATTCCCTTAAAATTTTATCCTTAAAAACTTCTTTATCCTTCAATCTGTATTGTTTAGTTTTTTAATTCTCCCGTGAGAAGAATGGGTGTACCAGCTTGTATTATCTATGTTTGTATAAATAAAAATGAGGTAAATAATAATAATATAATCAAATAAAAATTATAGTTTAAAAATTTCCCTCTAATACATGTTTGGTATGGGTCCAAATCTGATATAAAGATATATTTATCTTATATGTGACCCGCGGGATTATAATTCTTTTTTCAAAGTGGCCAGCAAGGTCATTTGGTTTGGGAACCCCTGCTCTAAATCAAAGATTTTTCATCTAAGCTGTATCCCGTCCCCTTAATATTCTTTCTCCGTTTCATGATCTATTTTTCTATTTATTTATTTTTTATTCTCATTATTTAATTACAAAAAAGAGAAGAAATTGCTTGAACAGATTTCGGACGTGACAAATTTGCGTCTGTAAAAGAATTTCATTAAAAAATCGTTTACTGGTCAACCTGCTAAAAAATAGGCTAGGGGATGAGGATCAAAGAGATAAGGGTCCATTATCGATGGGTCTATTAAGCGACTCCAGTTGATTGAAGAAATAAATTTTAAAAAATCCAGAAAAACTGGTCCTTGCGGGAGACATGTCTTCGATTGACAACAGCGTCACGTACTCATAATTTTAGCAAGTCCCTTCCTTGCTCGGGACTAAATTGAATGATGATTATTATTTATTGCTTGTTTCCCATATTTACAGACAGGAAAGTTTCTCCAATATATAAATGAATTTTAAAATTATTTAAATGAAACTGATATTTTTACTAATCCTCATATATTGAATCAAAACATTAAAGGGAAAAAAAGCTTTAGTTTTGATGTCCACAGTAAGTAAATAATTCTCATTTTTAAGATTTTCTTGATAGGCATTGTGGAAAATACCTGCCTCAAGATAAATACTGAACTGGATCGAAGGTATAGCAATTTATCTAGTGAGTGAATATTAAAGTCGCACTTTTCAGCTACACGAGGGCTTTTGGCGACGGGCCGCGTAATTTTGAACCATGGTCAAGTGAAGAGGACGACACCTGAGCTGACCCCCCTCTCCTAACTACCACACCACAGCAAAGGGAGGACGTTTGAGCTCTCAACAGATTTAACGTGCATCGCGCCCCTACACGGCGGGTCTTTAGTGGTACTGGGATCGATCTCATGACATGCCAGCCATGATCGGAACCCTGACCACTGGGCTACCACGGCCTCAGCAATTTATCTAATGCAATGTCTTTAATTGATTACTGAGCTTTAAATATACTTTAAATTTCTTAAATTATGCAAAATGGGCTTACACTTCACATATTAGGATTTTCAATTCAAAACTGGGCAAATTTATGTTTGGTAAATCGAGTTTGCGAGAATCTCGTCAAGAGGACATTTTAGTTGGTGAAACACAAATTACGCACAAACAAAATATGCTTTCTATTAGTTGTTAATTTTACTGAATAACTATTGAAAACCTGCTAACAGAAAAACAGGACTTGACATTAATTTACGTTGCGCTGTGAAGCAAGTAACGCGAAGAAGAATTTTTGCGAGAGAATATAAAGTAGAGAGGGGCAATAGAATAGATGCCCTCCCCCCATCCATTGGCACGTATTTACTGAGAGGGCAGAGTGGTGAATCAGCCAGGCCAATCTTAAACAGATGGCCCTGCCGGTAATCATGTCTGGTGATGACTCTAAAGGTAAGGAATATTGGAAACGGACCTCGTAATTTTGAACGACGGTCAATGGAGAAGGCGATACCTTAGCTGGCGCCACTTTTCTAATTTCCACACCACGTCAACGGGAAAACTTAGATCTGTGACAGATTTAACGCACATCAACTACTCTCTACACGGAAGATCTTCAGTGTCCGTAGGGTGCCCGCGGTAGCAGAGTGGTCGCGGTACCGGATCGTGGCTGTCATGCCCCTAGTACCACTAAAGGCCGCCGTATAGGGTGGTCTTTAGTGGTACTAGGATCGAACTCGTGACATGACAGCCATGATCATCATATTCACACTTTGTAACCACGACCATCACATTTCCCATTGCAACTAGAGGAGCGATGCACGTTAAATCGGTCGAGAGCTCAAACGTCGTCCCGTTGGTGTGGTAGTTAGGAGAGGGGGATGCCAGCTCAGGTATCATCTTCATCACTTGACCATGGTTCAATATTACTAGGTCCGTCACCATTCGTGTAGCTGAACAGTGCGACGTTAATATTCACTCACTCACTCAGTGTATGTAGGTGGCCGTGGAATGAGTGAGTGAATATTAAAGTCGCACTGTTCAACTATATACGGGAAGGCTTTAGATGGCCGCGGAAGGTCAAGGTAACAGACTCGTAGCAAGCGTGTCAAGAGTTCGAGCCCTATACCGCTGAAGGCCCACCATGTAGGGGGGCCTTCAACGATGTTCGTTGAATATATCGAGACTGAAGCGCCCTCCCGTTGGTGTGGTGTGGAAGTTAGGAGAGGAGGGTACCAGTTCAGGTGTCGTTTTTGCACTTGACCATGGTTTAAAATTACGAGGACCGTTACCAAAAGTCCTCGTAAAGCTGAATTAGTGCGACGTTATTATTCACTCATTCATTCAGCGTCCCTAGAACAGGGGTTGCCAAACTTTTTGAGAAGAATGCCAACATCTGATAAAAAAGAACTGTGCTTGTAGGCCACTTCCAATTTTACCAACAAACGAAAAAATATCAGAAAGTGAAAAAAATGTTATAGACTTATTTTATAAGAAATATACGCAAATAGCACATTTTTTATATGAAGGTCTAAGTATTGGATATTTAAAAATAATATATTATTAAGACAAAAGTACCAACTTAACGTTTATTGTTGAACTTTTTATGACTTCAGATCAGTTTGGTCTGTGGTCTTCAAACTGTTTTCCGCGGAACCGTAATTTTCCACAAGTTAAAAAATGGAAAAGAAAATTATAAGTTGAGTATGCAAAACACACACACAGATTTACATTCTCTATTAAGTTTGTACAAACAGGAAATATCTAAATCCTTGCTTTCCAACTTAAATCGCATGTCACAGGAAAAATTTTAAAAAATCATATGGTTCCGGACAAAAGCACGCCGAATAAATTTTAGACCAGGGGTGGCCAACCCGTGGTCCACCTTGAATAATTTTACGGCCCACGAGATTCAATACAACTATATAAAATGCGAATATTATGTGAAATATTTTTGTTTTTAGTATAGTGTTTTGCAACAAATCGTATAACTGTTTCTATTTTATCACGTTGCCTCCATTTTAATCTAATAAATGTTTGTAATGGGTTCAAATCTCATATAAAGATATATATTTTTATATGCAGCCCGCGGGATTATAATGTTTTTCCGAAGAGGACCACAAGGTCATTTAGGTTGGCCACCTCTGCTTTAGACTGAATGTAGAATGTATTCATACTTTATTATGAGATGTGAAAAAAATTAGGAAATTATTAAGAATAAAACGGTAGGAATTCGCAATTTGATACCGTTTAAAAAGAATTTTGCCTATCAGATTTTTTCGTTATGTCAGTTGAAATTCCACCTTATGATACACAGTAAAAAATTCAACCCCCAATTTATTACTTTTTTGAGAAATAGCTGTTACGTGTTTACCAGATTTATCACATTTCCCATTGAGCGAAATCAGTAAAATCTTAATTCAAGTCGAAAAAAAATTCAGTTCCTTAAAAAAATGTTATTGACCAAAAGAGCGAATTTGGTAAAACTATTAATCCGTAATAATTTTACACGTAATAATTTCATACTCTTTTGAAAAAAATAATCCTGTTACTCATCAGTAATTTCTGATATACCCGATATCCAACGTAAATTACAAAAACAGAATACTGTAACAAAATAGCGTCCAATATAAAAATGGTTAAATATTTATAAAAAAATCGAACTGTTTAAAGTAATAGGGTTACCACAATAAAAATAAACCACAAAAGTAAGGATCATATACGTAAACACGGTAGCAAATAAATTACCAAACGATAAAAATCAGTATAACCATATTGTAATGTTATTCCCATCTTAGCAAAAATTAGAAAAAATTTGGCGGGTAACGACCTAATATTAAATTAGTGCTTTATAAGTGTACAAGTGAACTGCACAATACTCTTCAAAATTTTGTAAAAGATGCCTATATATAAAATGAAACCAAGTATTTTTCCTTAAAAAAAAATAATAATAATAAAAAAAAAATAGAGTACCCCTATATAATATTTTAAAAATAATTTTACGAGTGAAAAAAAAATTTAGAATTTAAAAAAAACTGTTCTACATAATTTTTTTCAAAGACATTATCCAATGATTTTCATCAAATAACTCATTACCTATGTTTTGGGCATCATTTTAAAAGCTTTTATTTAACTTACAATGTATGTATGTATGTATGTATGTATGTATGTATGTATGTAATTTGTTCGGGTGGAATCTTGCAACTCAATTTTGAAGCTGATATCTTCCTCCCATTGAGCTGAAATTTTGTATACACGTTTAGTTTGGATGACAATGCATGTTTTGACCATTTATATTCCGATATTGCAATTAATTAAAAAATATATTAATTAAAAACGTTAAACTAGTTTTGGGCGCCAACTTGGATATATCTGCATTGTTGTAATAATTTTATTGTTACAACAATGACAAAAGTTGGCGTCGAAAATCGGTTTTCAGCCAAACTGGAATTTCATAACGTTGCGCTATTGACAGTATTAATTAACTTTGTCTAAAAAATAATTACATTTCTACAACGTAAAAACAATCTAACAAAACAATCAACAAAACAATCTACTTCTACAACGTATGCAATTTTTTTTACAAATTTCTATCTATTTCCTTGGATTTAAATTCAAAACAAAAAAGTAGAGCTATTTTTCAAGTAGATTGGTACATTGTATACCTTTCTCAACGCTGCCAAGTTAAACTGAGATGGAGTATTGAAGAAATTCTTTAAATAATTTATCTATCTTTAATCTATGAAACTCAGACAAAAAATAATTACAGAATCGGAAAGATCATTTTTTTAATGTATCTTACCCATCAAAAAGGAATCCGCTAGGAAAACAATAAGAGAAAAATATTATCTAGAAATGCAATATATTTTCGATTAAAAAAAAATAATTTTACAATAAAATGAAGTAATTTTTTAAAGAAATTTCCTAATTTTAAGCCTACGAGTAATTTAAATATACCTCATTTTATCACCAGTAATCTAAACACACACTACGACATGTGTCCTTAAATTTAATTACAAATAGAATCTGTTAATTTTATTTGAATTTAATTATTGATTTTTAAAAATCAAGTTTCTAAAGTTGATCTGAGCAATTAAAAAAAAAAATAGATTCTTACGTAGAAGATATTCAATGTCCAGCAAAAAATTATCATTATTTGATAAAACTTTTTTTTTTATTACAAAATGCGTTTTTAGTCTTAAGCATTTTATTGATTAATACAAATATTTAAACGCCTTTTGAAGTTTTTAATAAACAATTCAAATTTTCTTCTAATATGTTAGAGAAATACATCCCTTATCTTCAAAATATTTCAAATAAATAATATATTCTTTAAGTTTTTCAAAAATAGTCAAAATTTTAATTAAACATTTAATAACTTTGTCACTTATGAAGATAATCTCACTAAACCTTTTTTTTCGTGTGTAGAATAATGTTAGCCAAAATCTGCATGAAGATTGAAAAAATTGCTTAAAAAATTACGGATTTAAAAACATTGTGTTTTTAGTCTAATACCATTTTGCGAGAATTAATTCAGCTAAACCAGGGATGGCGAACCAGCGTTCAATGAGTTGAACAGGCTGAGAAATCTGTCCAGCGATAACTAAAAAGTAAAAAATAAATTAAATGTAAAAAAACTTTTTTAAGTACAAACTTTTATTTAAACGCGCTAAAAAGAATAAAATAAACTTTTCCTTTAAAACTTTTTTTACTATCAACTTATAACGTCATTACACAATTTATATGATATAAAGCTTGTCGCGAGATTTACCTGTGTAGATAAACAAGTAAAATAAATAACTTGACCTGATTGATTTTGGTTTTAAAAATTCAAACTAAGTAAATATGAGTACTTAAATATTGCGACAAGCTTTTATATCATATAAATTGTGTAATGACGTTATAAGTTGATAGTAAAAAAGTTTTAAAGGAAAAGTTTATTTTATTCTTTTTAGCGCGTTTAAATAAAAGCTTGTACTTAAAAAGTTTTTTTACATTTAATTTTTATATGTGTGGTGTGTGTGTAAAATATTTTATATATTTAAGTAATATTACTAAAGAATGGTATCTCTAAATGAAAATATGTATTACGAGATACTAAAATTTATATTCATAAGCAATTAAAAAAAATTAAGCTTAAAAAGGTTATTGCTGTACTTCTGGGGAGTAACTCAAGTACCATTATTATAGACATACAAAAAATCTATAAGAGCTCTATTAGAAATATTAAAAATATGTATCACAAAAACGAAGTCTAAATTTTAGTATATTATTATTATTTTTTTTTTTAAAAGCTTGAATATTTTAAATGACATGTGATTGTACAAATTTAAATATTTAGTTTCTATTTAATTAAATTTAGTTAGATAATTATAGCACGTATATACAGCCTTGAATAGCTCACCTGCTTTTACTTAAAAATATGTTGATGAAATCATAAAATATACCACTACTGAGATGCATCAAAAACTATGTTTTGATTTAAAACTGTCTAGAAATATAACTAAGAAACAAACTCACTAATACTGTACGATTGTGCACCGATTATATATCATTAAAGCCTTCCTGAACAAAAACGGTGGATTCCGACGTTGTCTTGACCTTGTCTTAAAAAACCGTCTTCGCTTGGAAAGCTCACGCTTTTATTGTATCCAAGTACCTTTACCCTGTCTTTGGAGACTGTCCTCACTTAGGATGCTGACGCTTAGCTTTGCTCAGTCTACAAACAGCGTCTTTATTTAGGAAGCTGACGCATATCTTTGCCCTGTCTTAGAAAACCGTCCTTGCTTAGGATATTGACGTACAGCATTAGCTTGTCTACAAACACCGTCTTTATTTAGGAAGCTGACGCACAGCTTTGCCCTGTCTTAGGAAATCGTCCTCGCTTAGGATGCTGACGCATAAAATTACCTTGTCTACAAACACCGTCTTCATTTGGGAAGCTAATGTTTTTATAGCATTACCGTGCCTTTGGACACCGTTTTCGCTTTAGAAGCTGATGTATTTATTGCATTGACATTAGTTTTACTTTGTCTTTGGATATCGTTTACGAATGAATGTTTGAATTATTTTGTGCTCATTTTATAAATAAAAATAAGCTCTTATTATCTTTCAGTAAATGAAGTGTAAGGATTAGTTGTTGTAACCACGTTTGATAAAAAGATCTTAGCGTTAGTGTTTTCTAATTTTTCCTTTTTTAATTTAAAATTTAAAATTACTATTAAATAATAACTCACCAATTAAGTTTTATTTCCTTATTTATAATAAATATATACAGTGGATAACAAAAGTATTCGTACGCTTGCAATTTCCGATAAAATTTAATGTTTTCGACTACTAAAAATTAATGTATTGAAATTGTAATTTTTAAAATTAATATCTGTAATTTGTTCTTAAAGGAATGACACAATTAATTTTTTAAAAATAGTATAACTAGTAATTTTAAAAATTAATTATCAAAAAGCTACTGAAAAATTACGTCATAAAAGTTTTTGTACGCTTAACCAAAATCCAACATAGCTTTAAATATTGTATTTCTTTTTTAATTTAAACAGTAGGATATCTTTTAGTGTCCACAACAACTTTTAAACGTCTTGGTACAGATTTAATTAGTTTTTTTGTAATTTCTACGCTGATTTTCCTCCATGCTTCTGTGATTATTGTTTTTACTTCCCATTATGTGTTTATATATGTCACTTTTATTTTTTTTAAATTTAATTCACACCAAAAATGCTCTACTGGGCTAAATAAACTGATTGATGAGGGTCTATGTGCCAAAATTCTGAAAATACCTCATCAATCAGTTTATTTAGCCCAGTAGACCAACATATTTGGTGAGAATTAAATTTAAAATAAACTAAAAGTAAAAAAACTTTTTTAAAAACAAGCTTTTATTTAAACGCGCTAAAAAGAATAAAATAAACTTTTCCTTTAAAACTTTTTTTACTATCAACTTATAACGTCATTACACAATTTATATGATATAAAAGCTTGTCGCGAGATTTACTTGTGTAGATAAACAAGTAAAATAAATAACTTGACCTGATTGATTTTAATTTGTAAAAATTCAAACTAAGTAAATACAGTAAATACGAGTACTTAAATCTCGCGACAAGCTTTTATATCATATAAATTGTGTAATGACGTTATAAGTTGATAGTAAAAAAAGTTTTAAAGGAAAAGTTTATTTTATTCTTTTTAGCGCGTTTAAATAAAAGCTTGTTTTTAAAAAAGTTTTTTTTACTTTTAGTTTATTTTTTATTTTTTAGTTATCACTGGACAGGTTTCTCAGCCTGTTCAACTCATTGAACGCCGGTTCGCCATCCCTGGTTTAGCTGAATTAATTCTGGCAAAAAGGGTATTAGACTAAAAACACAATGTTTTTAAATCCGTAATTTTTAAGCAATTTTTTCAATCTTCGTGCAGATCTTGGGTAACATTGTTCTACACACGAAAAAAAAAAAGCTTCATACATGACAAAGTTATTAAATGTTTGATTAAAATTTTGACTATTTCTGAAAAAACTTTAAGAATATAATATTTATTTGAAATATTTTGAAGATACGTTATATATTTTTCTCTAACATATTAGAAGAAAAATTTAGTTATTTATTAAAAACCTTCAAAAGGCATTTGAATATTTGTATTAATCAATAAAATGCTTAAGATTCAAAACGCATGTTGTAATCAAAAGAGAAAGCTTTATCAAATAATGATAATTTTTTGCTGGACATTGAATATCTTCTACGTAAGAATCTATTTTTTTTAATTGCTCAGGTCATCTTTAGAAACTTGATTTTGAAAAAATAATTAACCATCGCATTATTTTTATACAGTCAGATCTCCATGTAACGAACTTCTATTTTGGGAATTTCTCTATTTTAAGAACTTTTTCCTGGAACCAAGCACATTTTACTCTTTTCTTCGTAAAACAACTCTAAATAGCGAAGTGCATTTTCTATTTAACGAAATGTTTCTTCTAAGATTCGATTTTTTTCTCTCCTTATTTTAAAAATATTTCAGGTCATTTTGCAAATTATTCTCTTTTGGCACATTTTATGAATATAAAGAACCTTGAGCTAGCTGGTTTTACAATGTGCCTAACTCATCTAGAGAAACAAAATTGCCGTAATTTTTCAAACAAAAAAAACTCAAATAAAATTAACAGATTCTATTTGTAATTAAATGTAAGGACACATGTCGTAGTGTGTGTTTAGATTACTGGTGATAAAATGAGGTAAATTTAAATTACTTGTAGGCTTAAAATTAGAAAATTTCTTTAAAAAATTCATTCATTTTATTATAAAATTATTTTTTTAATCGAAAATACATTGCATTTCTACATAATATTTTTCTTTTATTATTTTCCTAGCGGATTCCTTTTTGATGGGTAAGATACATACAAAAATGATCTTTCCGATTCTGTAATTATTTTTTGTATGAGTTTCATAGATTAAAGTTAGATAAATTTTTTAAAGAATTTCTTCAATACTCCATCTCAGTTTGACTTGGCAGCGTTGAGAAAGGTAAACAATGTACCAATCTACTTGAAAAATAGCTCTACTTTTTTTGTTTTGAATTTAAATCCAAGAAAATAGATAGAAATATGTAAAAAAATTGCATACGTTGTAGAAATTAGATTATTTTTACGTTGTAGAAATGTAATTATTTTTTAGACAAAGTTAATTAATACAGTCAATAGCGCAACGTTATGAAATTCCAGTTTGGCTGAAAAACAATTTTCGACGCCAACTTTTGTCATTGTTGTAACAATAACATTATTACAACAATGCAGATATATCGAAGTTGGCGCCTAAACTAATTTAATGTTTTTAATTAATATCTTTTTAATTAATTGCAATATCGGAATATAAATTGTCAAAACATGCATTGTCATCCAAACTAAACGTGTATACAAAATTTCAGCTCAATGGAGTGAAGATATCAGCTTGAAAATTGAGTTGCAAGATTCCACCCGAACAAATTACATACATACATACATACATACATACATACGTACATACATACGTACGTACATACATACGTACGTACATACATACGTACATACATACATACATACATACATACATACATACATACATTGTAAGTTAAATAAAAGCTTGTAAAAATAAAACGTGACATATATAAACATATAATGGGAAGTAAAAACAATAATCACAGAAGCATGGAGGAAAACCGATGCAGAAATTACAAAAAACTGATTAAATCTGTACCAAGACGTTTAAAAGTTTTTGTGGATACTAAAAAAGATATCCTATTAAATATAAATTAAAAATGAAATACAATATTTAAAGCTAAGTTGATTTTTATTAAGTATACGAAGACTTTTGTGCCGTAATTTTTCAGTAGCTTTTTGATTATTAATTTTTAAAAATAATAGCTATACTATTTATGAAAAATTAATTTTATCATTCCGTTAAGAACAAATTGGAGATATCATAAAAAATTACAATTCCAATATATTAACTTTTAGTAGCGGAAAACATTAAATTTTATCGGAAATTGCAAATGTACGAACACTTTTGTGGTCCACTGTATACCGCCAAAATATTATCTTTAAGAAATGTCTGGTGTAAATTTTTACATTTTTTTCCCTTCAATTTTCAAAGCAGCTTAAATATTTCTAAAAACAGACGCGTTATTAATCCCAGGAAAAATTTCACCATTTTTAACTTTTCCCAATAATTTGATAGAAAAACTTTATTGTTCAATTTTTGAACTGGTGAATTATAATTTGAAACTTTCATTACGTAAATTAAATTTCGGATATTTTTGTGTATCAAAGATTGTTCATTCTCGGTACCAATATCGAGAACAAAAGTCAGTTTAAAAACTGTGTGATTAAATGAAAAGAAAAAGCATCTTATAAACAAAATGCTTGAAGTTATACTCATATGGTGGGTTCTAGAATTGATCGGATCTTTCAAAAATTGATAAGAAAAACCGTGTAACTGAATTTCCGAAAATGTACTTAAAGGGGAAAAAATTAAACATTTCCCCCTTAAACCACATTTAAATCTAAATAATAAAACCCCTATGTTTTTTATTTTCAAATTTCGTTAAAAATAAAAATATATACAGAGGCTCTCAAAAATGTTCGTTCACTTGCAATTTTCTAAAAAAAAATTATATTTTCTCTTAATAAAAATAATAAACCGGAATTAAATTGCAGAAAATGACAACAAAATTCATCAGAATTCAACAATAAAAGCATATTGGCTAGGATGATCTCAAATTCAACATTTTTGAAAGACGAGGAACTTAAGAACAAAAAATGAGGAACTTATTCCTAAGAATTTGGTTGGAACAGTGAAGTTTGGTGATTAATGTGTCCTTGTGCGGGGGAGGGAGGACTCCAGGATTAAATATTTTGGTATTTTTGATGGTATTGTGAATAATGAGCTTTTTTTAAAAAATAGTTTAAAGAACAATTTGAAATTGTCTGCCCAAATTTTGGGTATTGGAAACGAATTCCTTTTTTAATAAGATATTGCCCCTCCCCCCCGTAGTACTACTCTCAACACACGCCTCTGGTGTCCCTATAATTGTCCCCAAATTCTGAGAAGGCCTCCTCAATCACCTGATTTATGCCCAGTAGAATATATTTAGGGAGAATTTGAAGTTATACTAAAAAGACATGACATATAAAAACAATAATCACAGAAGAATGGCGAAACATCAATGCAGAAATTACAAAAAAGCTGATGAAATCTATACCAAGACATTTAAAAGTTGTTCTGGACGCTAAAAGATATCCTACTAAGTATTAACTTAAGAAAAAAACAATAATTAAAAACATGTTCAGAATTTTTTTTAAGCGTCCAAAGAATTTCATGGCATATTTTTTTTAGTAGTTTTCTATTATTTATTTTTTGAATTCATTTTCAATTAGTTTTCATGTTTTAAAAACTAATAATGTCATTCCAATAAGAGCAAACTGCAAATATTATTTTAAAAATTAAAATTCCGACACATTAATTTTTAGTAGTCGAAGACATCAGATTTTTTAGAATATTGCAAGAGTGTATGAATACTTTTGGGAGACACTGCAGAAGAAGGAAAAAGACTGCAATATAAAGATAATCATCGAACAAATAATTTTCGAATTTGTGCTCTCAAACTTTTGTATAAATTTAATATTAATATATTTTGCAAAAATTGTTTTATTGTTCTGTTCAGTTGGTGTTTAAAGCATCATTTGATGTAATTTTGTTTGCTTACTTATCAAAAATATTCTGCTTAATTAAGTTAAGAAACACAAATGGACTCACTCCTTATTGTTTGTTTATAAAAAAAGCGCTTTTAAGAAAGGAAAATATAATTTATAACAAGAGTAAAATCCATCTGATAAATTTATTTCAAATAAAAAATAAATGATTTATAAATAAAAGAAATGTGAAGAATCTACGTTCGAGCACAAATAAAAATATAATTTAATCAACTGTTTTCCTTTTTTTAACACGCTTTTATAAGTTTCACTTGTATGTAACGGAATATTTGAACACGATTTTCACCCGCTTTAAAAGGTCATATTAATTCAACATTTTGTACACATGTCAAGAACCGATGACAATACAATAATTTTATAATTTTGTTCCATTGTCCTGATCAGGACATCAGGAATAACGATTTTCAGATTTGGCGACTAATTCATTATACAGTTTCCAGATTTAGTGACTAATTTTTTATACCATTTCAAGATTTGGCGACTAATTCTATATTACTATTTCCAGATTTGGAGACTAATTCTATATACCATTTCAAGATTTGGAGACTAATTCTATATACTATTTCCAGATTTGGAGACTAATTCTATATACCATTTCAAGATTTGGAGACTAATTCCATTAACTATTTCCCGATTTGGCGACTAATTCCATATACTATTTAAAGATTTGGTGACTAATTCCATATACTATTTCCAGATTTGGCGACTAATTCCATATATTATTTCCAGATTTGGAGACTAATTCTATATACTATTTCCAGATTTGGAGACTAATTCTATATACCATTTCAAGATTTGGCCACTAATTCCATGAACTAATTGCGGATTTGGCGACAAATTCAGGAAACCATTCCCAGATTTAAAGATTAAAAGATTGTTACAACCATATAAAAGCGAAAACGTTCGCGTCAGCAATTTCTAGTAATAATATAAGCAATTGTCTAGTTTTTTTAAAATGGAAATAAAATATAAAAGAATCGTGCATGTGAAAAAAAAAATATTTATGTTCTAACCCAGTGTCTCATACTGTGGGGCACGTCCAACCTTGGGGGGGGCATGATAACCCTACGTGGGAGACGCGAGCATATCGAAAAGTCTAAGATAAAAGATTTAAAATAAATATTAATTCGAAAGGAAACAAAAAAAAACAAAATACATTCTGACATGATAAAAAATTTAAAAAAAAAATATTCACACTGATCAGATGTGGGGTGCTTTGTACTATATTTTTAAACTAACTCAGCCATTCGGTAAAGAACTAGTAAGAAATTAGGAGAATTGATATAGAGCACCTCACGCTTTGACACCAATGGCATTAATTTCCTCGTTAATCATTTTATTCTTATATTACGAATAATTTTTTTACTTTTTAGTTCGATTAGACATAAAAATGTGTTTTTTAGTTTTTTTAAACTATAGTTTATTTTTGAAACCAGAATTAGATAATAGGCATGAGAATGATCTAAGGTGGACAATAAAAAACAAAATACCTCACTACGTGCACACTTCATCGAGATC